>CM027120.1:5905959-6132169 GCA_015476505.1 Urochloa ruziziensis | reverse complement strand
TCAATTGCAAATATAAATTGAGTTAATGCTAATATAAACATGTTTTGGTAATTAAAATAAATGAAGCATTTAGTCTTGTTCTGATAATTAAAATCTTTCGATCGTTTATTTATAATTGCGGTATCGTTTTCAGCGTTGCGTCTTGCGTTTGTAGCAACGAGCTCCTTCTTTTAGTACGCTCTTTAAAAGTTTTTATTTTGATTGATGTATTGTTCTTAGTTGCTCTTATTTATTTGCTAGTATGCTTGTGCCGATGTTTTCTTCGAGTAAAAGTGCTGCTGTTCGCGACTTGAAGAAGTGAAGACTTTGAGCGGTTACACTTTGGTTTAAGGCAAGTGACCCTAACCACCCTTCTACCTATGCTTTTATAAGAATATTATACTTTAATCGGAACATGGGAAACCACCCAGGACTTACAGTATAACCATGAGACTAATGGGCTCTGGTCTTGGCTGAGTAATTAGAGACTCTGGCTTGGAATAGCTTTACCTGATAAGGGCAAGGGGGGACTGAGTCGCGGTCTAGGCCGGTCCTCTTGGGAAGTAGCCTTTGCCAAGGTACATGCCTATTAGGGAGGGTTAGGAGCGCCAGACACCGGAACCATGCGAGCTAAACCTTGTTGGAGAATCTTTGTAAAGGCCTCGTTGCGTCCCTATGCAGTCACACCTCGGTAGTGTGATACGTGCCTGTGTGGTGCAGCATGGTTGGGTTTAAAGTTCTCTGAGCTTTTACGCGACTCATGGTGAAAGTGTACAAGCTCTGCAGAGTGTAAAACTGTTATAACAGCCGTGCTCACGGTCACGAGTGGCCTGGACCTCCACATGAGTAATTTACTTAAAGATTATAATAAATCGTTTATGGTTAATCTTTGTGGCCTTGCTGAGTACCAACCATAAGTGTACTCACCCTTGCTAAACTGCTGCTCAGAAGAGGAAGGTGCTTTGGAGTTCTGAAGATGGTGCTAGGCATACGCAACCCCTGGTCGTCTGCTTGTGGAGTTGTAGCCTCCGTTTCCAGGATTTGAGCTGTGTAATACTCTGATTCATTTTCTTTTACGTGATACTGTCTCTATTATTCACTTTTCGTTTGCCGTATGTGTGAAACTTGATCCTGGCACACATACGGTGTGCACTCGGTTTTGTTTTTCAGAACCGGGTGTGACAAAGTGGTATCAGAGCTGTATCGACCGTAGGACGTAAGCCTAGATAGCAATGGTCATTTTCCAAGGTCTATTTCACTATGAAATTTGTCTGTAGCCAATCCTTGACCTTTTCCTTGTCTACTTATCTCCTTCTTGATAATTTAAATCACAAACTCAACCCTTGTTATTTATTACTCACCCTTGTCATGCTCTTACTAAATTTTCAATCCTTGCCCATCTACTTTCATCTTTCCTTTGATCATTCACTCCCGTGGTAATGATTTTACCATTCTCAAATCTGTTCGCGTCACCGCCTGACCTTGCTGTACTATTCGAATTAATTCTGGAGCTACAGATGTCGGATTGAGGTGAAACCAATTTTGCTGGATTCAGATTTTGATTGGATATTTTCTGGTAAGTTTTCACGATTTTTGGACTTTCGTACACAGAGCTATGTGCCTGTCTTTCCAAATATCTGAAACTGCCATTATTGACATCCTGAGTCCAATTCATATAATCATTCTCTTTTATTTCTTGATATTAGTCCAGAGCATTAATTTGCTCTCATTCACTTTCCTCTTTGAAATCTTCTCTTGACTTTTGGATTTCAAAGTATGTTTTCTGCTTATTCAAAACATTTAGATCATCCGTGTCACCAGTCCTAATTCTTGCCCCTCTCATCTGATGAATGGAGATACTATCAATCACAAGAAGTTAAGCTTGAGCATTTGGTGCTCGACAAGCTAAAGGACGCCTGCATCAAGAGTATTGAAGCTGAAGAGAAACCTCATGCTAGGATAACCCTTTTCCCTTACTAACAACGTTTAGATCGTTGTTTTTGTGCTGAGTGGTGGATTCTCGTGCTTGAATGATGATGTTTGTTTTATGATCAGGTTTGATTTGATTCTTTGTATTTATTGTTGGTGTATTGTGGGTCTCATACTTACAATAACATCAGTTGTCTAGTTGGGTTCTTTTTTTACCTTCCAACTCCTTGTCTTTCTCCATTCTATTTGTTGTTTCTATGGAGATCATAGAGAAGAAAGCCGAAGGCAACACTAATGTCGACAAATAGGGATCATCATCGTCACCACCGACCAGATGGAAGCAAGTTGAAGAAAACATGAAAAGATGAAGACTCAAGATTTTGCCTCGCTCGACAATAATCTTGTTTATCCACCTCCTCCTTGTTTCTTTTTTCTTGAATCTCGGGACGAGATTCCTTTAAGGGGGTAGTTTTGTCACACCCTGAAATTCTCCAATTTAGGATGTGAATTTATAGAATAAACAAACAACGATTTTCTCTCAATTTTAAAATTTTTTCAACATTTATTTATTTTACAGGGAATTTAGCATAGAAAGAAAATTAATTATGTGTGTTTATAAAAATAAATTAAATGTTCTCTGCGTGTTGCATTCATGACGAGTTGCATCTTGGTGTTTCATGGGTGCTAAGGTTTTAAAAATGCGTTCCTTAAACGTTTAGGTGCTTCTGAGAATTTTCTAGATTTTTCTGGAAATTATTCTCCTGTTCCTAGAGCTAAATCTATTTATTAGAAGGCTCCAAAATTCTTTTCACGAGCTCTAATATTTTAGTTAGACTCCTCGTGTCCAAATCTATCTCTAGAATTTTTCTAAAATTTTCGGGATTTTCTGAGTATTTTTCGTGCTTTAAAAACATTTTCTAGGTTTTTCTGGAATTGTTTTCGCATTGAAAAGTATTCCAGAAATTAAAAACCTAATCCTTTTCCTTAACGGAACGGATCGGGTCGGATCCAACCGAACCCGACCCGACCCGCTTCACCAACCCGCCCGGCCTCCCTTCTCTCTGGCTGGTGGGCCCCGCCAACCCTAACGGGCCGAGCCGCCCGGCCCGGCGCGGCCCATCGCGCCGCCGCCGTATCAGGCCGCCGCCGTCGGTCTTTCCTTGGCGTGCGCGCCAAGGCAGGCCCACGCCGCGCGCTTATAAAGGGCGGGCGCCCAGCGCCGCGCTCCCCTCCTCGCCTCGCATAGCGCCGCCGCCGCACCGACCGGCCAAGCCGAGCTCCGCCGCCGCCCATGCCGCCCGGACTCGCCGCCTCCGGAGCCTCCCGACGAAGATGGAGGGCACCACGAGGACCGCGCCGACGAGCCGCACGTCCCCCACCCGTCCTCGCCGTCTTTCCGCAGCCGGAGCGTCGCCGCGCGAGGAAGGTCGAGCCGCCGGCCGCCCGTTCCGCCGCCGACCAAATTCCGGCCGCTGCCGTTTGTCTCCGCCGCCGGCAAGCACTCCCCTGCGACGCCCTCGACCTCCTCTCCGTTTTCCCCACACCGCCGGAGCCCCAGCACCGCCGGACCGCCGGCAATTTTGGCCGGCAGAGCCGCCGGTAGGCCATGACCTGAGGAAGGAGAAGACCCCGGAGTTTTTGCAGTTGGGCCCTCAAAGAAATCTGTAATTTCGTCCAATTCTTTTGTGTCTTAGTAATCTTACACAAAACCTCCTGAATCTATTATATCCTTTCAATCTAAACCCAAGCCCTGATCTTTTGCAGATCTAACCCTGTCTTTTCATCTATTCGCGGGAACTATTCACTGAGTCTGCGGAATCTTCTCAGCTAGCCCCTGAAGTCTACGGTTAATTACATCAAGGTCCCTGCAGCCTTGTTTTAGCTATAACTTCCACGTTTTAAATCGGTTTCGACCCGTTTTCGTTTCGTTAGACTTGTAATCACTTAAATTACGTGTTAGTGATGTTGTTCATGATAGTTGTGTTTTTCTAATTTAATTTAAATATTAATTTGATTAATTGCTTATAGGCATATTTTGCAATTAAAATCTATATAGCTCTACAATGCGTGTTTCATAATAAAGTTTAATTTGATTAATGTTTATGGAATAATCTTTTCTGAATAAAATTTAATTAGGTTACATCACGGCTTCACAAATTAAATATTAAATTGGTTAATGTTTACTTTACATGCCTTTTCCAAATAAAATATGATTAGGCTTGTACTCCATTTTCTTAAATAAAGTTAATATGATTAATATCTACGTGAAGGTGTTTCTAAATGTAATTTGCTTAGTTGAACACATGTAATAAAATTATTCGATTATATGTTTCATATACCTTTATTTTCTAAAGTTAATTGTTTAATTGGTATAATTTGTACATAAACCATTGCAAATAAAATATGGCTAGGCATACTACGATCTTTTCAATTGCAAATATAAATTGAGTTAATGCTAATATAAACATGTTTTCGTAATTAAAATAAATGAAGCATTTAGTCTTGTTTTGATAATTAAAATCTTTCGATCGTTTATTTATAATTGCGGTATCGTTTTCAACGTTGCGTCTTGCGTTTGTAGCAACGAGCTCCTTCGTTTAGTACGCTCTTTAAAAGTTTTTATTTTGATTGATGTATTGTTCTTAGTTGCTCTTGTTTATTTGCTAGTATGCTTGTGCCGATGTTTTCTTCGAGTAAAAGTGCTGCTGTTCGCGACTTGAAGAAGTGAAGACTTTGAGCGGTTACACTTTGGTTTTAAGGCAAGTGACCCTAACCACCCTTCTACCTGTGCTTTTATAAGAATATTATACTTTAATCGGAACATAGGAAACCACCCAGGACTTATAGTACAACCATGAGACTAATGGGCTCTGGTCTTGGCTGAGTAATTAGAAACTCTGGCTTGGAATAGCTTTACCTGATAAGGGCAATGGGGGACTGAGTCGCGGTCTAGCCCGATCCTCTTGGGAAGTAGCCTTTGCTAAGGTACATGCCTATTAGGGAGGGTTAGGAGCGCCAGACACCGGAACCATGCGAGCTAAACCTTGTTGGAGAATCTTTGTAAAGGCCTCGTTGCGTCCCTATGCAGTCACACCTCGGTAGTGTGATACGTGCCTGTGTGGTGCAGCATGGTTGGGTTTAAAGTTCTCTGAGCTTTTACGCGACTCATGGTGAAAGTGTACAACCTCTACAGAGTGTAAAACTGTTATAACAGTCGTGCTCACGGTCACGAGTGGCCTAGACCTCCACATGAGTAATTTACTTAAAGATTAGAATAAATTGTTTCTGGTTAATCTTTGTGGCCTTGCTGAGTACCAACCATAAGTGTACTCACCCTTGCTAAACTGCTGCTCAGAAGAGGAAGGTGCTTTGGAGTTCTGAAGATGGTGCTAGGCATACGCAACCCCCGGTCGTCTGCTTGTGGAGTTGGAGCCTTCGTTTCCAGGATTTGAGCTGTGTAATACTCTGATTCATTTTCTTTTACGTGATACTGTCTCTATTATTCACTTTTCGTATGCCGTATGTGTGAAACTTGATCCTGGCACACATACGGTGTGCACTCGGTTTTGTTTTTCAGAACCGGGTGTGACACGTCGGATCTGTCCGCGCAGAAGGCCGGCGATGGAGATGGAAAGAGCGCAGCAGAGGGTGTAATTCTGGGTAACCCCAGGATTAGAAAGGAAGGAGATTATATATTGCTGGCGGAGGAAGGGGGAATGCACCTGGGCGGGTTCTGTTTGAGGAAGGGAAATCAATCAGCTAATGAATTCCCTTTATTGCGAATAACTTTCCAACTGTGCAAAACCTCCCCCCCCCCCTCTCGCCACGCATGTCAGGCTCAGGCTCAGGCTCAGGCTCAGGCTCGTCACGTAACGTCACGCCTTGCCTCGCCTCGGCCTCGGCGAGGCGAGCGAGCGCGCGCTCGCGGCTCGCCGATCTCCTCTAGCCAACTTCACAAGCGGTGTACCCATAGTCCACCATTTAAGTTGGTTGAGATTCTTCTTAATTTCCAATATGGTATTAATCACATTTATTGTCAACATTAACTAGTGGGCTTTTAATTCTTTATTATTGAGAAATAAATGGGCTAGGCCCATAATTCCAACAATCCCCACCAAGAATTTTAAGCCATACTCAGAAGTGTTATCATACCCCTTTGATATACCAGTTTTTGATGGAGACTGTTAAGTTGAACTTCCATCTAGAACAAGGGCTACACTTATTTACAACTGTACAATGGACTATGCCTTAAATTGCCAGTTTTGTGCAAACAAGTTTCACCAGAGTTCTATACTGATACTAGGCTGCAAAGCATCTCTGTTGTTTTGGAGCTTATGAGTCATACTCCATGCCTTTTCATGAGTTTCTAGAGGTTACCCAAACCCTATAGACTATGACTAGTAGTCACACTCATATAGGTGTATTCCTTTGAGATGTTCTGTAGTACAACATCTTTGTTTCTAGTAACAACTCTCTTGTTTCAAGAAACCTCCTGGAACACATTAAGGTGTAAACCAACCTACTTACAGGTTTAGAAGAGAAATGCACCTTCTTCTGGAATAAGCCTTATACAAAGGTTCTCTTCTCTCAGTTAGACCGTAGCTTGTTTCACCATCCTGCTTCACGGGATCTCCGATCACACAGGACAGGTTACCACTATGGAATAACACTCGTGGGTCTCAGGACCAATTCCAAGGATGCGTTGTCTATCACATTTCGTGAAAAGACCCTTTCTGCCAGGTTCTTAGCCGTTTGAATATAATCTAGGGCTATAACTCCGGAGTTTTTCATCTTCCTGACAAACTTCAACCGCCTCTTTACATGCCTGGATGACTTCATGTTGTCCTTTGAACTGTTCACTTTGATAATCACAGTTTGATTGTCACAGTTCATTAGGATTGTCGGTACTGGTTTTTCAACCACCGGTAAGTCCATTAGGAGTTCACGAAGCCAGTCAGCTTCTACAGTGGCGGTGTCTAGTGCTGTGAGTTCTGCTTCCATTATTGACCTTGTTAAAATGGTCTGCTTGCAAGACTTCCAGGAAACAGCGCCACCTCCGACAGTAAACACATATCCACTCGTGGCTTCAATCTCATCAGCATCAGAAATCCAATTTGAATCGCTATATCCCTCTAGTACTTTGAGGTACCCAAAATAGTGAATTCCATAGTCCATTGTTCCTACTAAATAGTGCCTTACTCTTTCAAGAGCTTTCCAGTGATTCTCACCAGGATTTGACACAAACCGACTTAATTTGCTTACAGCAAAAGCAATGTCAGGTCTTGTGGCGCTAGATAGATACATCAGTGAACCAATGATCTCATTATCCTTTTATTCTTTTTCAAGATTACGCTGGCATCATAAGGTGTTGAAACAGATTTAAGATCGCTGTAAACGAATCGACTTAAAATCTTCTCCACATAGTGAGTTTGTAACAGAGTCACCCCACCATTTCCATCCTTTACCAGCTTTATGTTCAGGATAACATCAGCTTCCTCTAGATCTTTCATCTCAAATCTTTGAGACAAAAATTCTTTGACTTCCTTAATAACATTAAGGTTTGTTCCGAGTATTAGTATGTCATCCACATACAGACACAAAATCACTCCTTCGCCCCCACTGAAACGATAGTACACACTTATCGGCTTCGTTTGCAACGAAACTTGTAGAGGTTAAAGTTCTATCGAACTTTTCATGCCACTGCTTTGGGGCTTGCTTGAGGCCATACAGAGACTTCAACAACTTACATACCATTCCCTCTTGACCTTTTGCTACAAACCCGTCTGGCTGATCCATATAGATTTCCTCCTCTAACTCTCCATTGAGGAAAGTTGACTTTACGTCCATTTGATGGACAAGAAGACCATAGGAGGCTGCCAGGAAAAGTAACACTCGAATTGTGGTCAATCGAGTAACAGGTGAGTAAGTATCGAAGAAGTCTTCTCCTTCCTTTTGGTATAACCCTTGGCCACAAGCCTAGCCTTGTACTTTTCAATAGTACCATCAGGTCTAAACTTTTTCTTAGACACCCATTTGCACCCTACGGGTTTGCACCCATAGGGGCGATCAACGACTTCCCATGTACCATTTGTCATGATCGAGTCCATTTCACTCCTAACTGCTTCCTTCCAATAGTCAGCATCAGGAGATGAATATGCCTCTTCTATGGTTTTGGGTGTGTCATCGATGAGGTATACAATAAAATCATCACCAAAGGACTTTGCAGTCCTCTGTCTCTTGCTCTTTCTAGGAGCTTCATTGTTATCCTCCTCAGGATGTTCCACGAGTGTGTGTTCATTGTGCTCTATCAGCTCAGTGGAGACATCATCCTCGATAATCTCATGCCTAGATGAACTTGTTCCATCTTTCATAGGGAATATATTTTCAAAGAATGTAGCATCTTTGGACACCATTATTGTACCAACCTGCATGTCAGGTACTCCAGAGTTTACTATAAAAACCTATAAACCACGCTGTGGAAAGCGTAACCAAGAAAGATACAATCTACTATTTTTGGTCCAAGCTTGCGTTTCTTGTTGATTGGCACGTTTACTTTGGCCAAACAACCCCAAGTTCGCAAGTAGGAAAGTGTTGGCATTTTCTTCTCCCATTCCATGAATGGTGTTATCTCTTTTTTCTTTGTAGGAACACGGTTTATGACATGACATGCAGTCAATATAGCATCACCCCACCATTCCTTGGAAAGTCCCGATGTATCTAACATGGCATTAACCAAGTCTGTTAGAGTACGGTTCTTTCTTTCGGCCACCCCGTTTGACTGGGGTGAGTAGGGAGGCGTCCTCTCATGAATAATACCATGTTCCTCACAGAATGAATTAAAGATATTTGAGAAGTACTCTCCACCACGATCCGATCTAACTCTTTTGATCTTTCTTTCCAACTGGTTTCCTGTTTCAGGTTTATAGATTTTGAAGTGATGGAATGCTTCATCTTTTGTTCTTAACAAGTAGATGTAACAAAATCTAGTACTATCATCGATTAGTGTCATGAAATATTTTTTTGCCACATTTTGTCAACACACCCTTCATTTCGCAAAATTATGAAATATAATTAAGACGGAGAAAAAACAAAATGTAGAGAATGAATCACTCTCGCAAAATGAGGAAGATTCCGTCCTACGAAGTATGTTAGCAATTTTCAACCATGGGGTGAGATAGTGCTAAACATAATACCAAATCACCAGAGGAATCTTAGCAAAATTTGCTTAGTGTGATGCGCCCGTTAGCCACAGTCAGTCAGCCCCCTCAAGTGGATCCCAGCTGTATATCTCACAGTGCCATTTCCTTTGGGAAAAAAGAAAATAGAAAAGCCCATCGTTATATCCTCTCATGCCGCTGCGGGAACTTATCTCCTTTCTCCCCGTGACTCCTGCCGTCGTACGGCTCAGCCTTGCTCGTCCATGCGCGCTAGCTCGCTGGACTGGACTGCTGGAGCTCGTTGTTGCTGGCGCTACCGGTGAAGCTCCACCAAATCCAGCAGGCCTGAGCAGTGGGGCCTCCAAGGTCTCCTACCACTCAGCTTGAACTATTCAACATAACTCACGAGAGATCTCCTGCCAAAGAAAAACAAAGGAAAGCAGAGCCCCTGGTCGAAGCTCGGCTACGCAGTCTCCTCTCCTGCAAATTCTCGCCGGCCAAGCGCACCGGGGCTCGCCCACTGGGGGCAGCCGTGCCCGGCGTCGCCATCTTGCGTGGCGCACCAGGGCTCGGCGAGGCACCAGGACCCGTTGCTGGAGCTTGGGTGGGGCGGGGGCCAGCTCGAGGCACGCAGAACTCCAGCCCGGCCGGGAGGTCCGGCGGCGCCGGCGGCCTGGCTCCCGCCGACGGTTGCGGCCAGCGGCCCGAGCTCGAGGCTGAGGTCGCGCGCTTTAGATGCGCGCGCCATCGAGATCGAGCGTCAATCGGGCACTGCGTGTCACGCGCGGCTAGAGCAGCGACGCCGCGGTCGCCACTCGCCAGGTTCAAGGTAGCATCTCCTGCGCGCTGGTTGCTGCCCCTCCCGGCGAACAAGAAGCTAGCAGCTGCAGCCTGTAGCCTCCCTTCCAATGAAAGCAGTCAAAGCACACACTAATAATCAGGGGCAGCTGCAACTGCAATCCTGCAATGTAGCTCCAACTCCTTCCACTTCCTGCAGCAACACCTCCCAAATCTTTCACACCAGCCAAGCGAAGGTGACGCGTATGCCGATTAGGGCGTGCGTGAGGGGCGGGGGCAGGTGCTGCGAGGAGGAAGAGGGGCGGCGAGTGTGAACTGCTGGCCATGGACAGGGAATTGCGATTGGCGACGCCGGGGGACCCACCATGTGTGTTGGAAGAAGAAAGAGGGGGAGCATGCGCGCGGACCGTCCGAGGGTGGATGGTGTCTCTGCCCTCCGTGGTTCTGCTGGCAGACCCACGGGGTGAACGATGACAGCCCGTTCTTAATAGTGGTAGAGATTAAATATATATATAAATGATAAGTTCACTATCTACAAAATAGTACTGTTTTTTTTCTTAAGTTCTTTTAGGAACTCAAGCTAGTGCGTGGCATTGGCGTCCACCGAAAGCGCTGAGAGAGAGAGAGTTTGTGGCGCTGGCCGTAGAAATGAAATCTGTGGTCATCGAAGGCCCACGGGCCCAATCATGAAAAATAAAGCCCACGTCACGCACGCGCCATCTATTTTAACTGGGCGCCGCCCAACAAAAAAAAAATGCTCTCTATAGCCCACTGAAAATAATGTGGGCTCTGGTGGCCTCTGGTGTCTGTGTGGTACGCTTTTCGCTTGTTTCTCCAGCCGGCCCTTCGCATTAACGGGCCTGTAACGAAAGTCAGTTGGGCTGTTTAAAATCCCACGATCAATCCAACTGTTTTGTCCAATTCCAAATCCGACTTGGTTTTGTTACAGATTTCTTTTCTCCAGACTACTTACTGCACTTCATTTTTTTTTTTGTTTCTGCAAAGTCGGTGCAATGCAGAGATCCCACGCTTTTGCTTAGAACAGAGGGATAAATTTTAAGTTTTAAAAACTACATGCTGAGATAACAATTTTGGAATGTTTTACTGCATGCAAGAATGCTGTATCGGCTTGGAGCTGATTTCACGGCCAATTGGGAGGGAGGGAGGAGGATGTTCTACCGTGCTAAAATATCAGCCCAGAAGATTAAGTCTTTGAAAATGGTCGAAAGAGCTTTTTTTTTATACTTGTTCTTGTTTAGTTTAGCGAAAAAGAGGAAACCTTGAAAATGATTCTCCAAAATTGAAAATTACCATTTTCATATCATTCCTCCCGTTAATAAGATGGAAAATTGTTTACGCGCAAGAATTTTGTGAGAGTGATACAAGGGCCACGAGATGAGACTGACTGAGAGAGAAGTGAAGGCGATTCTCAGCACTGGTACATGGCAGCAATAGCTAAGCGAGGGCCATGCAGGACAGTAAACATTGACCCAAGAAATCTGGAAACCTCTAGACGTAATATACAAGGACAGAGGTAGTACTAAATTTTGAGAGAAAATCTTAAGGGTTTGAAATTCTCTAATTTGTAGGCTTTCTTCTTCTTCTTCTTCTACATTTTCACAATTCAAGCAGCTATTGTCCGGACACCCGAGAATCGATTAAAGCACCCCAGTGGACGGCCAGGCAGAGTCTCCTCTGCTTTTTTTTTTTCTTATTTCTGGACAATGCGTTGGATCGGATCTGGAAAGCGAGTGACCCGCCGACAGCGCCACCAGCATGCACGACTGACTGACTGACTTTGGAGTCGATGCTCACCTACTAATTTTCGCACTTTTTTCTCTAACACACATGTTGCTCTTTCGGTTAATTGGCCAGTAGAGGCAATCATCAACAGCCACATGCTCGCGTTATTGTCCTTCTGCAGCCGGTAAATTCGTCCGGGCCTGCAGAAATCCGAACCCAAGCAATTAACCTCTGTTCTTCACACATTTCTTTTCTTTCCTTTTGGTAAAGATTCTGGCCATTGAAACATTTCAATCCAACTCTGTAACAAATTACTCTCCAACCATTCCGTACTAGTATTTCCCCCAAATCCAAATCCCGTTCAACCAACCAACTCCTCTGTCAAGATTCAAGAACCCACCTGAATTCTTCTCATTATAAGCTACTAGCACCACTAAACAACAACAACAACGACAACAAGGCGTAGGAGAACGCAGCCCATCCACACAACACCAAAATCAGAACCATATCAACACCTACCGGCCGGCCATCAGCCACCGCCGCCGGCGGCCAGCATCCGGAGAACGAAAGAGAGAAGAACCAGCTACAAGCCCCACTACGAACCACACAGCTACGCCTTGACGCTGACGGTGTACTGGACGACGGTCTCCCCAGAGGTAGCCCCCGAATCAATGGTATGCGCCTGCACAAACCCCTTGGCCATCCTGAACTTACCGCTGCCCCCAACAATGGCCATCTCCCTGACGTCGTCGAGCACCTCGTTCCGGCCCATGATGGCGAGGCTGCTCCCGTTGTGCTCCCCCGCCGTGAACACGAAGTTCATCACCATGAGGAGGCCGAACGTCTTCTGGTCCGCGAACGTGTAGGTGCCCTGGGCCCGGCCCACCTCGGTGCCCGCGGCCCGGGTGGGGCCAGTTGTCAGTGGGTCGTCGATGGCCACCACCGCGCCGAAGAAGGTGGACGAGGAGTTGGAGGAGGCGGCTTGCGCGATGCGGATCGCTGTTGGGCTTGTTCCGCCTACGATGTCGTGGAAGTAGAGCTTGAAGGTTGTGAGCCCATCGTCGGCGGCGGTGGATGGGGTGGTGGATGATAGAGCGACCGCGGCGGCGGCGAAGAGGAGGAGGAGGAGGGGCTTGGCCATGGTGGTGGAGGTGTGGGTGATGGGTGGCTGCTTTGGGGAGGGAGGCGGCCGAGAGGAGGCAGCAGGCCGCCGGCTACAGGATATGTAAGGGAGGGTGGGGTGTGGTGGGAGTGGTTGGTGAGTTGTGGTGGATGCTGCAGTGAGGCAATATGGGCAGTGGCATTTTGCCGGTCTGGGGGCACTAGCACAGTGGCAGGTCGCGCGTTATGGGGCCGGTAGGTGAGGTCGCCATCGGATTGGTTGCCTTTTCTCGCATGCCAACTTTCATTTATTATATTCGCGAGGCAACTTTTAGCTAACAAATTCGTTGCCGGTTGGTCCCAGCAACAGCGATGCGGTGAGCTTGTGAGTGCTTGACGCGACGGCGGCATTGATCGAAGGCTCTCGCTCTCTGCTGGACTCGTGTGGCATGAGCATGACGCGCGTGACAGAGGTTTGTTCGGCGGCGAGCGAGGATGAAATGGAACAAAGACTTTGCATGCATTCGCGTGTACCGATTTACTAGACTACTGGAATTTCTTATCTTCGGAGAATATCATTGTCAGTTACTCTGTTGGGACACGCCAGGTAAACATACTTTGAGTTGACTTTTTCGTAAACTTGATAATGGTACAAGTGGGTGATTCAGAATGTATTAGGGGCGTCTTGGGGATGAAAAGATGACGAAAACTTTTTTCAATGGGCCACGTGCAGAGAAAAAAAATGAACTGACGTGATTTTCTAGGTAAACTTTTCACCCTTTCCAAGCGATCTAAACACCTCCCTAAACACCTCCCGTACTTCTATATTTTTTTGGGTGCTGTACCGTCAGAGATGGGTAACTTAATCTTTAGGTCACTTATGATGACATGTAGATTTGGAAATCATTTCGTATATGATGACAGACGTAGGTAATTTACATGCAAAATTTGTTCAGGGGTAGTTCATACTAAAAAGTTCATGTTGGATAATAGAATCAAATTAGATTATAGCTACTGCAACACAATTGATAGTTGTATGGTATGACGCGCCTGACAGAGGTGGTTCAGCGGCCAGCGGGGATGAAACAAAGACTTGCATTGCGGTGTACCCATTTACTAAGCTGGCATATCTAGCTAATGGAATTTCTTATCTTTGGAGAATATTATTATTGACAATTACTCTGATGGCGTAGACTATGTAAAGATACTTTGAGTTGACATTTTCATATATTTCATAATGGTACAAGTGGGTGATTTAAAAGTATGTATATTAGGTACTTCGAATATTTTTCATGTCGTAGTAATCTTTAGGTCACTAATGATGACATGTGGATTTAGGAATGTTATTTTATATAATGATAGAGAGGTAGGTGATTTACATGCACAATGATAGAGTAGTTGTTGTTGTTATGTAAGTGGCTACTTTCTATGCAAAATGTTAGGGATTATTATTGTTAGATAGAGGTGGATAATATAGATACAAATTTGAGGAGTTTGCTTTAAGTTGTTTTTTAAAATGTTAGAGTTGGACAACTTAGAACCAAATTAAATTTTATACCTATTACCACACTGCACAGTTGATAGTTGTATGTTATGCCTTTTGTTTTCTAGCACGGCTTACGATGCTTATAGTTACTAATTAATAATAAATGTAAGATTTTACCAATTATCACTACATATGCGTGTACTACGGAAATCATCCAGAAGTTTGGTGGAAGGCAAGATTGTTGACAACGATGCACAATAATTCCACTTTATTATGGCCCTGTTTAGATGGAACGCGAAATTTTTTTCGAGTATGTCGGGCACACATTTGAAGTATTAAATATAGACTAATTACAAAACTAATTACAGATTCTGTCAGTAAATCGCAAGACAAACCTAACGAGTCTAATTAATCCGTCATTAGCACATGTTTACTGTAGCAATTTATTGTCTAATCACGACCTAACTAGGCTCATTAGATTCGTCTCGCGAAGTACACTCCATCCATATAATGGGTTATTTTTTCGACTATATTTAATACGCCATGCATGTGAGGGAACATACTCGAAAAAAATTTCGTAAAACATCTAAACAGGACCTATCTTGTGCCCTGCAGGATCTCTTGTAGGTTACCAACCCCACCCGTACGTGCTGTGGCAGTTGGGATGCATCTGTTATTGTATTTTTCTATTGAGTGGTTGGTTGAAGCTGCCTTTGTTCTTGAGCATCTCACACCGGCGGCCAACCCTGCTTCAAGCAAAGAACCAGGGATCAGATCTCAGCGCTGTGGTTAAAAAAAGTGGCTAAAAGGTTCCATTTTCCCCTGCTTGCTTGCAGCCAAATTTGATTACTACACGTCACTATGAATTCCGTTCAAAGTGTGCACGGATCAGATCTCAACGCAAAAACAGGGGACGGCTGCAATTTTTGTTTGTTAATTTGCGTTGGCCGTGACTTGAGTTCAACATCTCGAGCGCTAGTGTTATCTTGAGCTGTCTAAACCGATCATCTGAAAGCTTAAAGCCGATGGAAAAGAACAGGAACAGACAATTCACATGTCGCGATGCCACTGCCCACTTTATATCAAGTATAGTAACTATCATGCACATGCAAGGATTCGGTGGAATGTGAGGATACGTCTTTTGATAAGGGCATTTTTAACTTTCTTTGGCTGAAGCCTGAAGGAGCTATTTCCATGCTTTGTCAGATGGAGAACCATATCGATCTTGTGCACCACGAGTTATTAGTTGCTAATAAAAAAAGATTCACTAAAAATTACGTACCATTATGCAAAAGTTTAGTTTGAACGAACATTTGTACAAGGGGGCAAATAGTTGGATGAATACAAAGGAGTCGTGGATGCAAAGAGAACAACATTCGCCCATTATAATTTTGTTTTTAAGCCGATTTCTCTCCTTTTTTTTATTTGTGCACAAGTTTTGTTAAAGTTGCACGCACAATCTATCTACAATTTCAATGGATTTTTATGCACTTATTATGGATATGGATTTGATTTTTTGAAAAAAGGAAAAATATCGAGCCTCTATGACCGCACACAGCAAGTTTTACAATTCTGTCAGCTCATAGGCTGGTCACAAATAAAAGAGCACGCAAAAACAAAGAGAACAAAGATATGCATTTGATAGTTGGTAATGGGGTAATGTTATAGAAGTCGGGAAGGCAAGACTATTGTTTCGACCTAGCCCAAGAGTTGCATTGTTCTCACGAATAGGTCTGCAAGACACTTGGTTAGAATATGGCTCGGTAGCACCGGTTTTCCATGGAGGTCTTGAGTTCGATCTCCAGTGGGAACGAATTTTCCAGAATTTAGTCATGTGACACATGCTAAAAATTAGTGTTCGAGATCATCTTTTTAAGGCTTGTGTGTAGGTATGAGTATAGGATATGATGTAGGTCTTACCTTGCGCGTAAGGGGCGTGCATGAGGTGTGAGTGAGTGTGGCGTGCGTACAGGTAAAGAAACTACAACTTATACTTTGTAAACAAGGCCATGCAATTTTTTTAAAAAAAGGAAAAAAGAGTTGCATGGTTCACCATCATCCCACACAGAAGCTTGAAAAAATTATAAAGGCTCAAATCCGCGAGATTAAAAAAGTTGGAACCTTTAAAAAGTTGGCATCCATAACTGAAATTTGGGCCTAGTATAGCACCTCACATACAAAAAATATATAGTACAGGTGAATCAGACCCGGGCCGAAACCCAACAAGCGGAATATTAGGCTTGGCCCAATGCCGACGCGGGGACCAGCCGTGTTGCCCGTGTTTGACGAACGCGCACACGCTGTGCTGATTCAATGATTCTACAATCGCGCGACGCGAGCGTTCCTGGCGCGTGAGCACAGACAGTGTGTTCCCGCGCGCAAGACTGTGCGGTTCGAGTACTTTTTTTCCGCTCTTTTTTCATCCAATCAATTTTTTTCAATGTTGCGGATAGCGAGCTATAGATTTTAGCGGCAGCGTGCCAGAAAGGCTATAGAGGCTATAGCGGAGCTATAGCGAGGCTTTAGCATATAGCGTTTTGCACAAAAAATATCAGAATTTACCATATCTCAGCACATGTTTAACCAATTTCAGAAAATATTTGAGTGCACTACATAAGCAAACATGACAAATAAGCCAAAACACACAAGATATGTCACACATTACAAGTTCAAAAACACAACAGAACATAAATTGAGTTCATAACTCCATCAATTTAGGGTCTCATGCCATCAACATCAAGCCATCACTGCGGCACACATCACTAGCAGTGAATCACTTAGTCTGAGTCATCGTCATGGAGCAAGCGGCAGCCATAGTCCTAAAAGGCTATGCACGTAGCAGTGCTATTTCCGTCTATAGTCCCGTTAGCTGCCATAGCCCTAAAATCAAGGATATCGTCGCGGCACCTCTCTTCAGGGGCTATAGCGAGGCTATAGCGGGGCTATAGCGGGCTATCCGCAACATTGATCTTTTTATACCGTTTGTACTTATATGTATATAATTTGTGCATAAGTTATCTAATAATGTTTTCGTAGAAGTTATGGCAAAAGATATTTCCATAAATTGTGTATATTATGAAAGTTGTGCTACAAAATTATCACGTAAGTTATAAGATAACTTATACATATAAGTTTTTTTCTACTTTATACATATAATATAATAATATAAGTTGTGTGCACAATTTATAACTCTCGGCCCTAAGAAAAATTATAACTCCATAAAAATTGAAATTCAAAATTATCATTTAGAAGCTCTATGTATAAGTTATACGTATAAGTTGTGTATGCCATAAATGTCATGCTAAAAAATTATCTATAGAAAATTGGCAGTAAAAAGTTATGTGTCGAACTTATGTGTATAATTTATATATTCTAAAATGGAAAAATGCGGGAATTGAATTGATATTTTCTAATGATGGAAACAATTCATAACTCTCCGCCCTAAAGAAAGTTATATCTCCGTAAATAATGAAATTCAAAATTACCATTTAGAAGTTCTATGTATAAGTTATACGTATAAGTTATGTATGCCATAAATGTTATGCTAAAAAAATTATCTATAGAAAATTGGCAGTAAAAAGTTATGTGTCGAACTTATGTGTATAATTTAAATATTCTAAAAATGGAAAAAATGCGGAAATTGAATTATTTTTCTAATGTTGAAAGTTCGGAGGGAGGAAAGAGGCTATCGGGAATCTAGCGCTGGCTATCGGGATTTTACATCGGCTTTTTACCTAAAGTGGTTAGTTTTGAGACATGCAATGTAATCTGGCCACCTAATTAGGAAGGTAGTTGTGATCCAATTTCTAGGATCGCATTCTTTGTGGGACTTTTTTTTTTCAAACGCCAGAATTGCATTTTTATGGGACAGAGGGATCCCTCTGTCCTGGTTTATTTGGTTTATTTGTCGTTAAAAATCATGCACGGAGAATAAGATATACCCTATGAAAGGGTTTCTGCTTCTCTCCTTTGTCTTTCTGCGTTGCATGCACTCGCTCTCTCTCCTCTGTCTCAGCGCACTCACCCTTTGTTTCAGCACTGCATGTGCTCTCTCTCCTCTGTCTTCCTGTGCTCCATGCTGGACGGTAGACTAGACTAGCCTATACGACAGTTATTTTGGGACGTGTTATTGTAGCTAGAATGACTGATAGTTAGGGACTGAGGGACTACAAGAATAAAATCGCTACAATTAGACCATATTTTAAAGTTGAACGTTAGGAAATTAAATTTCTATAACATCATTTTATTTCTGATGATAAAATATTTTTAAAAAACAAAGGTTTACCTTTTTGTAGCAAGAAAATTTCTCGGTTCACGAGAAAAAAAATGTTTCATGAGAAAATTTTCCTAGTTTAAAGAGGACAATTTCCAACTTTATGATAACTTCTTTTGGTCCAAAAGAAAATAGTGTGGCTTCATGAAAAAATTTGGGAAAATAAAAAAATGTACATGTTCTTATTTTTGTTACATTAATCCTATCAATACGAATGCTCAGACACAGATTAAAGAATGGATATACTAATCAAGAATATTTTTATGTTTTGAAGGGAAGAAAAATATTCCAATGCGACGCTCTTGTGCTCACAGTGGCGAGCGTGAAATATAATGTTGGTGCTTATTTCCCATATCTTCTGCAATTATTAAAATATATAGCACATAAGGACAATAGATTGGCTAGTATGATTGGAGAAGTGGTAGAACGGGTGCTGGAGCTCTCTCCAACGGTACAATAACCCATATATCTATTGGTACACTTTCACCGTTGCCTGACGACGTGATCATTCTTTAGCTTATCAGCATTATCATCTAGAACTAGAAGTTGTCAGTCATCAACTAATTTGCACGCGGCTCGGCGGCGACGTAATCGTTTCTACGGTTACCTACCACAAACCGCATGCCGCCGGGCAGCTTCAGTCCGTGCCAAGTCACACCTTCACCTACTGCATCCTGCTCTGCCGGTCAAAGTGCAATCACCGACCAACTCCGTTCAAAAGCGAACTTGAACAGAATCCTAATAATTCCAAGCATCAACTTACACGCTTGTACACACACAAACAAAAGAAAAACAATAACTTAGTCACAAAGACGTCTCATATAACATGTGACGTCTGAAAACTGCATGCAAGAATATGTGAAGCAGACTCTGAAAATATGACCAGGAAGAGGAAGCTTCCAGTCATAGCTGAGCTGCCTGCAGGCATTTCACAATCTGCATGGAAAGTTTAGAGCAAGAATAATTCCTGGACATGTTTGACAATGCCCAAATAACCCAACAACCATGGATGCGCCCCTGCCGTACCTTAAATAGAACCATCCTTACCCCTCTCACAAGAACCAGACCTTTGAACAATCAAGCAAAACCTCCTACCATCAAGCTCGATCATAGCCATGGCCGGCAGCAGCTTCGCCGCGGCTCTCCCCTGCCTGTTCGCGGTGGCCCTGCTCGCTGGGACGGCATCGGCGGCGGAGAAGGAGACGCAGCTACGGGTGTTCTGGCACGACGTGGTGAGCGGCGGCCCGAACGTGTCGACGGTGGCGACGGTCGCCGAGGGGCCCTCGTCGAACACCTCCGCCACGGGGTTCGGCTCCGTGATGGTGATCGACGACCCACTGACCGAGGGCCCCAACCTGACCTCCAAGCTCGTCGGCCGTGCGCAGGGCATGTATGTCAGCGCCGGCAAGGACTCGCTGTCGCTGATGATGGCCATGAACTTCGTCTTCGTCGACGGCGCCTACAACGGCAGCAGCCTCGCCATCCTCGGCGCCAACCCGGCCGAGCGCAAGGTCAGGGAGATGGCCGTGGTCGGCGGCACCGGCGTGTTCCGGTTCGCCAGAGGGTACTGCGAGGCCACGACAAGGTGGTTCGACGCCAACACCGGCGACGCCACCGTCGAGTATAACCTCCATGTCCGCCATGACTGAGATGTGGGTCATGCTTATGCTACGTGCAACCACACTATTTGATTATATTTTTTTTTACATATCTAGAGTTCGTATATATGATGATTTTATTTTCTCGATTTACGGCACTGGTCTATAGATGGGGTTTATTCTTGTGAGATGATGCAGAATAATGAGGGATTGTAGCGTTTGGTTATATTCAAATAAATTGTTGTTCCTTCTGTACCTTCACTGTTTTAAAGGGGAGTGATCATTCAATTTTGACTTAGTCAACCGTGTGTTCATGCTTTTAAGCTCTTGCCAAAAGTGATGCTGCCTAAATACATTCTAATCTTAACCATCACAGCGTCTTTGA
Organism: Urochloa ruziziensis; assembly: GCA_015476505.1. Lineage (NCBI taxonomy): Eukaryota > Viridiplantae > Streptophyta > Magnoliopsida > Poales > Poaceae > Urochloa > Urochloa ruziziensis. Next base: position 6,111,720 of record CM027120.1, on the reverse strand, counting down.
TAGTGTAAAGCTAAATTAATCTTCAATAATAATTTTAATGATTGTGTTTAATTCTTTTAATTCATGGTCAAAGTAGTGTCTTGCTGACCTTATCAGCGGAAAACAAAAATATTTAAAGACTGAAGGAAGTATGCACTACTAGATGGACATCACTTGTGGCTGCGCCAAAACCTCACTGGTACGGTGATTGAACCGACACCACGAAACCAATACGAATGAGGTTGTTATTCGTGCCGAAATGCATAACGGGTTATTCAACCGGTGGGATACTGCTCCGGCACAGATAGTAAAAATAGCAAAAATATTTTTTTTAGGCCTGGAGGCCACACATTTTTCATGCGAACTACAAGTGTGGTTACTAGCCTTCGAACTCATAAGCTGCTACCTCACGCGATCTTTTCGTACCATCCAACCTAGATTTCATTTCCGCACATAGTAAGGAATTCTAGTTCCATTTGACCCTTTGATGCCTACTTCTTAGATCTATTATTTGGGCCTCTAAATGCCATTAAATAAAAGAATTGTCAACTAAAAAGTTGTAAATCTCGTTGAAATGTATAATTTTCATATAAATCTTATATCTATCTGAGACCGTATGCAAAAGTTACGAATTTTTAAAGACAACTTGAAATTCAAATTACATCAGTGGAAAAGAAGTGTGGAAAATAGAGTTGAATTTAAATGACTTTAAATTAAAACCCTACAAATACAAAATTTGAATGGCTGGTAAGAACCTATAACTTTCATGTAAAGATTGTCTTTAATGAGTGTGTATAAAAAAGTTGCAAATATCCAAACAAAACATGACCTTCAAAATACAAGGAAAAAAAGACTCGCTATCATCATAATTTTGGATATCTAAATGACTTTATATTAAGAAATTTTCAACTATAAAATTTTAGAACTCATCAAAATATCAAATTTTCATATAAAGTATGCCTCTATCCGATTTCATATATAAAAATTACGAATTTTTTAATTTCTGAATTCGTATGTGACCCGGTGCAAATAATCCTAATGACTATTCGCAATGCATCAATTTAGGGATGGTATGAATGAGTTTGTGCCAGCACAATTTAGAGCCACCGTGAATTGTGATATTCATGTCAGCTCAATTTAGGGCCGGTGCGAATGACTATTCATGCTAGTATAACTTAGAGTCGGTGCATACTATGAGTTATTCGTAACGGCTCTATTATACACCGATATGAATGACTTATTCACGCCGGTTCTTCATTTATGGCCAGCACCAAAGAACTGAATGTTGGCGCTCATTATTACCACACTTTTAGTGCTATTTTGGTGGTGTTTTTGAGCTAATTCATATACTTCACAAGCGGTATCGAAAACCATCATCGAATAACCCTTTATTCATAATTTACATCAATGTACAGCTTACAGTCTGTACAGAGCTACGAGCGGGCCTCAAGGCCTCCGCTTATTCAGAAAATATAAAACTACCAGTACTATGTAGAGCCTCAGCATCGCGGTGGAGCACGTCACCATTCTGAGCCTTCGTCGCCTGCGCCGTCTTCGGTGAAGTTCTCTGGTATGAAGTGGAAGCAAGGGTAAGCACTCCTGTCAGGGGTACTCAGCAAGTCCCAAAGTAATTTAATAGATTAAGTTTGGTCCTGGAGGGGCATAACCTCCCTACCAGTCCCGGTTAGTGAACAGAGGTATATTAACCTGCGTAAGGGAAATCCGCGGGTCATGCTCATTTTAGTGATCTAATCGACGGGGACTTTTACCAATTGGACTCTTGCCGGAGTCACGGCTATCCAGATAGGTTTGTTGCTCTGCAGAGGTCGTACTTTCCTGTCCCGCATTCGGTCAGCCCGTACCGTGTACTTTGGCGGTACTGCCCTACGAGATCCATTCCCACCAGCGTCTATCACTAGACAGCCACTCCCTAGCTCTGTCCACGGAAACTGTTGGGGCCTAAGTAGGAGTCGCGCACGTCCACCCAGGGACCTTCCCGGGGAAAGATTATTGATGCATCAAGAAAATATATATCGTGGCATTCTGCCACTGGGTCCTCCCGACCCTGTCACCTGCGACTCGTACCGGCCAGACCCAGCCCTCTGTCGGGGTCTGTCTCCAAGAGTCCTGTTGCCCACCGTGGCCCCTTGGGACAGTTTACTAAAGCTGGCTAGTGGGGTGCGGATCAAGGCCTCACATAAATAAGCATTCCCGAAGGCCATGCTTTTTTGGCATGCGGGACTGTACTAGGCAATGGAAAGATTCTCCCGCGAACCGGTCCTTAGTGGCGACCCGAAGTGGCTCTTAGGACAGAATCCCCTTCCTTGGGATCTTCCTTCCACTTCCCGGTCTAAAGTAAAGACTGTGTAATCAGGTTCCGGTTCTCCAGTTTCAATTATTCAACATGCAAAAGTAACTTTCATAATTATTAATATGGGCGGGACTTGCCTTGTCCAGCGTCGGGGTCGTCCCCTGCTTTCTCTTCGTAATCTGGATCCTCGGCGTTGTTCTCCGGGTCGGAGTCTGTAGTTAGTCACACAAATCAATACATCAATCAAGGGTTAACAGGCGATTTCCGTAACTGGATTTAAACCTAAGAGAGGTTCCTATTTAATCTAGGGTTTGTGGGTGAGATTTTTGAGAAGGAAATGTATTTCTAGGCTTAGGAATTATTCTAGGATTTTTGGTGAATTTTTGGGAATTTTTGGAAAGCTCTAAGGTGGAGAATTAACTTCTTGGGTGCATTTAGCCGGGTGTACCTAGCAATTAAACAGGGGAGAGAGAGACAGACAGGCGGGACCCGCGGGGCGCGGCCCGCGCTGGGTACTGTGCTGTGGACCCGTGGACTGCGGCCCGTGGACCCGTGACCTCCTTGGGTCAGCGGTCCACGAAGACCGGGTGCAGGGAGGGGACCAGGGGTGAGGTGGCGGCCGCGTTGGCGGGCTGTGCCACTGGCCTGTGGGCCCGCGGCCAGCGTGGCTGCCACGCGGCGCCAGCTGGGCAGAGGGGAGGAGGGGACGGTGGCGCGCGGCGGCGGTGGCAGGGGTGCTCGCCGGAGTTGAGCGCCCCGGCCACGCCGGGCCGCGAGGAGGGCTGGGGTTTGGCAGGGAGGGAGAGGGGGATGCGGCGGTGAGGCTGGGCATGTTCTGGCGGAGCGGCGAGGCCTGCGGTGGCGGCGTGTGCTCGCCGGAGTTCGGCCGGCGGGTGGCGCAAAAGGGGAAAAGGCGCGGGGAGTGCGGCTTCAGCCACCGCGAGGGGGTATGCGTGCGGCCGGCGGTGCGTAGAGCACGGCGGCGTGCCTGAGCGTGGCAGCGGTCGGCCAGGGCCCCCCCCAGCGGGTCGCCGGAGTGCGGCGGCGTGCGGGGACCCGTGGCGCTCGCCCGGCGGCGCATGTGGAGGGGAGAGAAGGATAGCGGCGAGGTTGTGGCGTGGGGGGGCTAACCGGAGCACGGCGGCGAGGCTCCCAGCGTAGCTCCGGCCGGGTGCGCGCGGCGGCGGTGGAGCTCGTGCTTGGCCGGCGGCGGCGAGCGAGCGTGTGCGGTGCGGGGGCGAGTGAGCGGGGATGGGACTTCAAGGGAGGGCGCCCAGGGCTATTTATAGCCAGGGGGTGAGCTCCCGGAGCTCCCCCGGCTCCCTCCGTGGCCGGACGCGTGGCGCGCCGGCGCACGAGGCGGCGACGCGTGCCCCCCGGCGGAAAGCTCCGTGCGGAGCTGCGGGGCACGGTCGGCGCTGCACTTGGGGTGCGGTGGAGGGCCGAGGGGGTGACACGCGTTGCGCACGTCCCCCTAGGCTCGATCCGCGCCGGTGGAAGCGGATCGAGCGGCCGTGGCGGTGGGATGAGCGCGGTGGCGAGAGGTAGGAGAAGGGGGGATGGATGGTGACGTCAGCGTGACGTCACCAGGGATGTTTACCGCGCGCGTGCAGGAGTTGAGGGAGGTGGAGCAGACTTTGGGGAGAGGGTGGCGGGGCTGGTTTGGGCTGCGGGCGAGCGGTGGAAGAGGCTGGGCCGACGGGGTGGAGCTGGGCCGCGGGGTGGAGCTTGGCCGCGGGGTGGGGGTTCCGGCCCAGGGTAAGTTTTTCTTCTTTTCTTTTTCTACTTTGAGTTTGAATTTGAATTTGAATTCTATTTCAAATCTAGTTTAGATTTTTTGGATGATTTCTAGGGTTTAGAATTTTTCTAAGGTTAGAACAAGCATATGCATATGGTTGGTTTCAAAATACTCTAATGCATTTCATTTTTCTAATGCATTATCCTATTGAAGTTAATCCAGTTTTTAATATTAAAAATACTTTTAATGTTCTTTTTAAATGCTCTCTAATTTTAGGGTGTCACAGGCCTACGCCACTTAAAGTGAATCTCGTCCTCGGGATTCGTCTGGTTCCTGGAATAGATACGGAAATTCTTTTCTGAGATTTTCCTCTTTTTCCCACGTGGCTTCTCCTTCGGTGTGGTTGCTCCATTGTACTCGGCAAAATTTAGCCGCAGTTCTTCGAGTTTGTCTGATGGTCGTATCTAATATTCGCGTGGGTCTTTCTTGATACCTCAAATCTGGTTGTAAATCTACTGTTTCTGGAGCTGTTTGTTCCTCCGGTACTCTCAGGCATTTCCTTAGTTGAGATACATGAAATACCGGGTGTATATCTCCCAGTTCTTCTGGTAATGCCAGTCGATAGGCTACCTTTCCAATTCTATTCAAGATCCGGTAGGGGCCGATATACCGGGGTGCTAACTTCCCTTTGATTTGGAATCTTCGTGTCCCTCGAATTGGAGCTACTTTCAAATACACATAGTCATTGACTTCGAAGGTCAATTCCTTTCCTCGGGTGTCAGCATAACTTTTCTGCCGATTTTGTGCTATCTTTAGATTCTCCTGTACCTGCCAGGTTTTCTCTTCAGCATCCCGTGGTATAGCTGGCCCGAATAATGATCTTTCTCCTGTCTCTGACCATAGTAAGGGAGTTCTACACTTTCTGCCGTACAAGGCTTCAAAGGGTGACATTTGCAGACTAGCTTGGTAGCTATTATTGTATGAGAATTCTGCGTATGCTAGGCTTTCTTCCCAGTCCTTCCCATATGTCAGAACACATGCTCGTAGCATATCGTCTAGTATTTGATTTACTCGCTCAGTTTGTCCATCAGTTTGCGGGTGGTATGCCGAGCTATAATCCAGGGTGGATCCTAAACTTTTATGCAGGGTTCTCCAGAAAGTGGAAGTAAACTGTGGCCCTCGATCTGTTACTATTCTCTTAGGTACTCCATGAAGCTTTAAAATATTGTCTATATATAGCCAGGACTAACTTGTCACCTCCATGAGTTGTCTTGACAGGAATGAAATGAGCAACCTTAGTTAGCCGGTCCACAATTACCCAGATCGAGTCATTTCCTTTAGCTGTCCTGGGTAAGCCAACGATAAAATCCATACTAATTTCTTCCCATTTCCATTCAGGTATGGGTAAGGGTTGCAGTAATCCGGCTGGCTTCTGGTGCTCCGCTTTAACGGTCCTGCAGATATGACAACTGGCTACATACTCGGCTATGTTTCTTTTCATGCCTGGCCACCAATAGGATTCTCGGAGGTCTTGATACATCTTGGTGGATCCAGGATGTATAGAATAGGCTGAGTTATGAGCTTCATTCATGATTGTTTTTCGTAACTCATCCTGGGGTGGTACGCTTATTCGGTTTCGAAAGTAGAGTGTGCCTTCTTTATCCAGTCGAAGGTCTGGCCCTTTTCCAAGCCCAATAGAATCCTGAAGCAGCATGATCTCCTTGCTTCTTTTCTGAGCTTCTTTAATTTGCATTTGGAGCAGAGGCTGTAAATGTATGTTAGCAAGATATCCAAAGGGTATCACTTGCAGATTTAAAGCTCGCATCTCCTGGGCTAGCTTTTCTGGTCGGTAGCTGGACTTCCGACTTAAGGCATCGGCTACCGTATTTGCTTTTCCCGGGTGGTATCGTAGTTGTATGTCGTAATCCTTCATTAATTCCAGCCATCTTCGTTGCCTTAGGTTCAACTCCTTTTGTGTGAAGATGTACTTAAGACTTTTATGGTCCGTATAGATATCACATCGTTTGCCCAATAGATAGTGTCTCCAAATTTTTAGGGCATGAACAACTGAAGCCAATTCCAAGTCATGGGTAGGGTAATTCACTTCGTGGGTTTTCAATTGTTGTGATGCATAGGCTATTACTCTTTCGTTCTGCATGAGAACTGCCCCTAGTCCTTTGCGAGAAGCGTCACAATATATCACGAAGTTTTGATATATGTCTGGCAAAGCTAATACAGGGGCAGTTATCAATCTTTGCTTCAGCTCTTGAAAGCTATTCTCACAAGCCGTTGTCCATTTAAACTTTACCTTTTCCTTGGTTAGTTCTGTTATGGGTTTGGCTAGGCGGGAGAATCCTTTAATAAATCTTCGGTAGTAACCGGCTAATCCCAGGAAACTTCGCACCTCATGCGCGTTTCGTGGTTGTTGCCATTCCATAACGGCTTCAACTTTTGAAGGATCCACTTCAACACCTCGTTGGGTTATGACATGTCCCAGAAAAGCGATTTTCTCTAGCCAGAATTCGCACTTACTAAATTTGGCATATAACTTATGTTCTCGCAATCTTCCCGGAACAATCCTGAGGTGCCTTTCATGTTCTTCGACCGTTTTGGAGTAAACTAATATGTCATCTATGAATACTACCACAAACTTGTCCAATTCTCCCATGAATACTTTATTCATCAAGTTCATGAAGTATGCCGGGGCGTTAGTCAGACCAAAGGGGAGAACAGTATACTCGTATTGGCCATATCTTGTTACGAAAGCCGTCTTTGGTATATCATCCCATCTAAGTTTGAGTTGATAATATCCAGATCTAAGGTCTATCATAGAGAAGTATCTTGCTCCCTTCAGTTGATCGAATAAATCATCGATCCTTGGCAACGGGTACTTGTTTTTGATAGTGACCTCATTAAGCGATCGATAGTCGACACACATCCTCAAGGTTCCATCTTTCTTTTTTCACAAATAACACCGGTGATCCCCAGGGTGAAGAACTTGGGCGTATAAATTCCTTTTCCAATAGATCCTTAAGTTGCTTCTTTAGTTCTTCCAATTCATCGATAGCCATTCTGTACGGTCTTTTAGCTATCGGGGCGGTGCCTGGTAATAGGTCTATAACAAACTCCACATCTCGATCTGGAGGTAACCCAGGTAACTCTTCTGGAAAAACATCGAGATATTGTCTAACCACCGGTATTTGTTCTATCATAGTAACATCTATTTGATAGATCATGGTGGATATATTCTTATTTTGCACCTGGCATTGTACCCTCTGATGGCTAGGGGTAGTAAGAGTGACTATCCCCTTCCCACAATCTATCTGTCCATCATGCTTCTTTAACCAATCCATTCCCAGGATTAAGTCTATACCTTCTGAGTTTAGAACCACTGGATTTGCTAAGAATTCTACCCCACTTAAAAGAATTCGAACTCCTAGGCTACGCAGTTGACAGGGTATTTTAGCTCAGGGGTGGTAGCTAAGATTGGATTTTCTAGTGGGGTGGTAGGTAATTGATTTTCTCTAACGAATTTTAGAGTAATGAAGGTATGCGATGCTCCGGAATCGAATAAAATATTCGCGGGATGGGAATTGATTGGGAACTTACCGAGTGCTACATCAGGAGCAGCTTGAGCTTCCTCGATATCCACATAGTTCAGGCGTCCTTGAGAATAAGAGGACACCGGCTTTTTGTTTTGTTGACCATTTCGCCCATTGGAAGCCGGGCGGGAGCTTCCTACTGAAGTGGCTGGTGCGGATGCTTTATTCTTGTAGGGGCAGTTGGCGATGAAGTGGCCGGGTTTGCGGCAGTGGAAGAAAGTCTTGTCTCCCATGCTGGCGGTAGGGGCGGTAGCAGCTTTGGCATAGGAGGCTTGCCCTGAGTTGTAGGTACGACCAGAAGTAGCTGGTTGTGCCAAGGTGTTACGGCTGGATGTTCGGGGTGCATAGTTTGGATTGAAACGGGTTCGTTGTGCTGAGAAGTTGGTCGTCCGTATGTTCCGCTGTTGGGTACGCTGGGTCTGGTATTTCTTCTTGCGATCTTCTTCATCGTGAGCAGTTTTTGCTGAAATGGTCTGACTGACTAGGACGTTGAAGTTTGGATAGATATGTGGGGTCATCTGTTGTCAGTAGATGCTATTGAGACCCTTCTTAAACCGACCTTGCTTCTTCTTGTCAGAACTGATTTCATCGGGAGCATAGCGGCCTAACTTCATAAATTTCCAATGATACTGAGATATGGTCATACCACCTTGCCGGAGTGCCTTAAACTCATCGGCCTTACGGTCCATGGCTCCTTCCGGAATGTGGTAGCGTCAGAATTCTTCCTGGAATTCTTCCCAAGTAATATCGGTAGCGTTGTTCGCCGCCATGCAGTAATTATCCCACCACTCACTCGCAGATCCCTGCAGTTGATGAGCGGCTAGTAGCACTCTATCTCTGTCTTCAGCATGAATGGCCTCTAGCTTCTTGGTAATAGTTTTCAGCCAGTCGTCGGCTTCAAGGGGTTCATCAGTACTATCAAAGGTGGGTGGGTTAGTTCGGATGAACTCAATCTTGCGAGGTTGTCCTAGTTCATTCCCGGGACGAGGATTTTGGGTCTGACCCATGCCTTGAACAATGGTCTCCATTAGGCGGGTTTGGTTGGCCATAACCGCCACTAAATCAACCATTGGCGGGGGTTGTGGATCTTGAGCTTCATGTTGTCCCTCAGTGTCTCCTTCTTCATCCGCCGAAATGTCCATGGCGTCCTCGTGGAGTTCACCTTGAGAATCGGCGGAAGGATCTCGCTTCTTCCGGACGCGTGCCCTGTCATGCACACTTTCCTCTTCCGACTGGCCTTGGCTTTGCTGGCCTTCAGAGCTTCTAGCTTGTCGGCTCCGCCGTTCTTGTATCCGGACCGACCTCTTGGGCTTCATCTGCATGTTAAATTCCATATCAAGAGGGACGGTCTATCAAGAGAGGGTGAGATTATGTAATTTATCCTTCCTACAGAAAACAGGATGAGTATAAGAAACATGCTTTATGCCATGCACAACCATATGTACTTTTATTTATTTCCAGGAGGGGAACTCAAGTCCCTGGCACACAATACACCATACGCACTAGCTATTCAAGGCCATTATATACTATAGGTATCTAATCTACAGGTGGAAGTCTCTCTCTCATTTCTTTTTCCTCCTAGGTGAAGTCTTCCCAGAAGTCCTGGCCTCCAGAAGTCGATGCGTCCCACATGGAGCCAGCAAAAGATTTGGCGTTCACTGAATTGGACCCCCAGTCATTCATGAAGTCAGTTTGCTGAAGGAGCTCCATGATCTCCATGTTCAATTCATCAATTGGTACCGGTGCAGTTGATAGTAGAGGTGATTGCATAGGGATACCTATTCCAAATCCATCTATCGTACCTATCACCCTACTTGCCATATCTGAGGTTTCGCCACATTCTTCTTGGGCAAACATTATGCCGTCATTCTTTTCCTTTGCATTCTCTTCCCCCACGGGTTCCTTACCCTTCCTGCTCCGAGTTAGCTTTTCCTCTTCGGACTGGGTTTCCATGGGTATCGGATGACTCGTAGCTTCGGCTTCGAGTTCCGGTTGTTCAGTAATGGAAGGGAGAGGAGCAGTTTTTGCCATCTCCGCATCTACCTTAGCCCGAGGTTTGGTAGTCTTCGGGGTCTTGGGTGGGTTCTTTCCTCTTGCCTTCTTAGTTATATTTCGTAATTCCCAACTCAAATCATCCTTAGCTCCCTCTACCAGTTGCTCGGCCATTAACGCCCTTTTCTCTGTTACTTCAACATAATCCACCAGCTCAGTCATACGATCCTTAGTCATGAGGAGACGATCTTCTAATATCTCAGCTCGGCGTCAGGCTTCTCGATGTCGTATGCTTAGGTTTTCGAATAGATTTTCTAAGCTCAAAAGATAATCCAAAGTAGTAACTAGAGTTGCTTGATCAGGGATGATGGATTCAGTGAAAAGAACCTTCATGCGATAATTCCAAGCTGTTTTGGTGGTATTCCCAATCGGAAGGTAACGGAGTGACGTGTTCACGGTGCCAGTTACCTTATCTCGACAAATTGCCATTACTGCCTTCTTGGCCACTAACTGCAAAGTATCTGAAAAACGTGAGCCAAAGGCGCTAATAGTCCATACTTTTCCCGTAGATGGTCTAGGTGCTGGCCCTATAGTTACCCAGACTTCACAAGTCAAGTTTCCTTTGGCCACATACTCACGTCCTTTGTATCGCGGGGTATTTGAGAAACCTAGTTCCCTAAGGGCATTCCTCAGGAGGCGCGGAAATCCGATATTCCGGTTGCAGTCGGAGTGCAACCATCCTTTTTCGTCGGTCCACGTATCTCCGTCCATATCCTAGCCCAAAAGATCATGGAATTATTCAGAGATTATTCTACTCAACTTAATAGCACAGGAAAGATTTAAAAGAATTTCTAGCTTTATTTTTCGGGCCATCTTATAGGGCACTAAGGTCCTGCTGGCTCTGATACCACTGCTGTGGGGCATGCCCGTGAAATGGAGCTCCCCAAGTACCTGCATTAGCCCTGGAAGTCCTAATGCAAGTAGTTCTTCACAAGCGGTATCGAAAACCATCATCGAATAACCATTTATTCATAATTTACATCAATGTACAGCTTAGAGTCTGTACAAAGCTACGAGCGGGCCTCAAGGCCTCCGCTTATTCAGAAAATATAAAACTACCAGTACTATGTAGAGCCTCAGCATCGCGGTGGAGCACGTCACCATTCTGAGCCTTCGTCGCCTGCGCCGTCTTCGGTGAAGTCCTCTAGTATGAAGTGGAAGCAAGGGTGAGCACTCCTGTCAGGGGTACTCAGCAAGTCCCAAAGTAATTTAATAGATTAAGTTTGGTCCTGGAGGGGCATAACCTCCCTACCAGTCCCGGTTAGTGAACAGAGGTATATCAACCTGCGGTAAGGGAAATCCGCAGGTCATGCTCATTTTAGTGATCTAATCGACGGGGACTTTTACCAATTGGACTCTTGCCGGAGTCACGGCTATCCAGATAGGTTTGTCGCTCTGCAGAGGTCGTACTTTCCTGTCCCGCATTCGGTCAGCCCGTACCGTGTACTTTGGCGGTACTGCCCTACGAGATCCATTCCCACCAGCGTCTATCACTAGACAGCCACTCCCTAGCTCTAGTCCACGGAAACTGTTGGGGCCTAAGTAGGAGTCGCGCACGTCCACCCAGGGACCTTCCCGGGGAAAGATTCTTGATGCATCAAGAAAATATATATCGTGGCATTCTGCCACTGGGTCCTCCCGACCCTGTCACCTACGACTCGTACCGGCCAGACCCAGCCCTCTGTCGGGGTCTGTCTCCAAGAGTCCCGTTGCCCACCGTGGCCCCTTGGGACAGTTTACTAAAGCTGGCTAGTGGGGTGCGGATCAAGGTCTCACATAAATAAGCATTCCCGAAGGCCATGCTTTTTTGGCATGCGGGACTGTACTAGGCAATGGAAAGATTCTCCCGCGAACTGGTCCTTAGTGGCGACCCGAAGTGGCTCTTAGGACAGAATCCCCTTCCTTGGGATCTTCCTTCCACTTCCCGGTCTAAAGTAAAGACTGTGTAACCAGGTTCCGGTTCTCCAGTTTCAATTATTCAACATGCATAAGTAACTTTCATAATTATTAATATGGGCGGGACTTGCCTTGTCCAGCGTCGGGGTCGTCCCCTGCTTCCTCTTCGTAATCTGGATCCTCGGCGTTGTTCTCCGGGTCAGAGTCTGTAGTTAGTCACACAAATCAATACATGAATCAAGGGTTAACGGGCGATTTCCGTAACTGGATTTAAACCTAAGAGAGGTGCCTATTTAATCTAGGGTTTGTGGGTGAGATTTTTGAGAAGGAAATGTATTTCTAGGCTTAGGAATTATTCTAGGATTTTTGGTGAATTTTTGGGAATTTTTGGAAAGCTCTAAGGTGGAGAATTAACTTCTTGGGTGCATTTAGCCGGGTGTACCTAGCAATTAAACAGGGGAGAGAGAGACAGACAGGCGGGACCCGCGGGGCGCGGCCCGCGCTGGGTACTGTGCTGTGGACCCGTGGACTGCGGCCCGTGGACCCGTGACCTCCTTGGGTCAGCGGTCCACGAAGACCGGGTGCAGGGAGGGGACCAGGGGTGAGGTGGCGGCCGCGTTGGCGGGCTGTGCCGCTGGCCTGCGGGCCCGTGGCCAGCGTGGCTGCCACGCGGCGCCAGCTGGGCAGAGGGGAGGAGGGGACGGCGGCGCGCGGCGGCGGTGGCAGGGGTGCTCGCCGGAGTTGAGCGCCCCGGCCACGCCAGGCCGCGAGGAGGGCTGGGGTTTGGCAGGGAGGGAGAGGGGGATGCGGCGGTGAGGCTGGGCATGTTCTGGCGGAGCGGCGAGGCCTGCGGTGGCGGCGTGTGCTCGCCGGAGTTCGGCCGGCGTGCGGCGCAAAAGGGAAAAAGGCGCGGGGAGTGCGGCTTCAGCCACCGCGAGGGGGTATGCGTGCGGCCGACGGTGCGTAGAGCACGGCGGCGCGCCTGAGCGTGGCAGCGGTCGCCCAGGCCCCCCCCCCCCCCAGCGGGTCGCCGGAGCGCGGCGGCGCGCGGGGCCCCATGGCGCTCGGCCGGCGGCGCATGTGGAGGGGAGAGAAGGATAGCGGCGATGGTTGTGGCGTGGGGAGGCTTATCGGAGCACGGCGGCGAGGCTCCCAGCGTAGCTCCGGCCGGGTGCGCGCGGCGGCAGGTGGAGCTCGTGCTCGGCCGGCGGCGGCGAGCGAGCGTGTGCGGTGCGGGGGCGAGTGAGCGGGGATGGGGCTTCAAGGGAGGGCGCCCGAGGCTATTTATAGCCCGAGGGTGAGCTCCCGGAGCTCCCCGGCGCCCTCCGTGGCCGGACGCGTGGCGCACCGGCGCACGGGGCGGCGACGCGTGCCCCCTCGGCGGCGAGCTCCGCGCGGAGCTGCGGGGCACGGTCGGCGCCGCACTTGGGGTGCGGTGGAGGGCCGAGGTGGTGACCCGCGTTGCGCGTGTCCCCCTAGGCTCGATCCGCGCCGGTGGAGGCTGATCGAGCGGCCGTGGCGGCGGGGATGAGCGCGGTGGCGAGAGGTAGGAGAAGGGGGGATGGATGGTGACGTCAGCGCGACGTCACCAGGGATGTTTACCGCGCGCGTGCAGGAGTTGAGGGAGGTGGAGCAGACTTTGGGGAGAGGGTGGCGGGGCTGGTTTGGGCTGCGGGCGAGCGGTGGAAGAGGCTGGGCCGACGGGGTGGAGCTGGGCCGCGGGGTGGAGCTGGGCCGCGGGGTGGGGGTTCCGGCCCAGGGTAAGTTTTTCTTCTTTTCTTTTTCCACTTTGAGTTTGAATTTGAATTTGAATTCTATTTCAAATCTAGTTTAGATTTTTTGGATGATTTCTAGGGTTTAGAATTTTTCTAAGGTTAGAACAAGCATATGCATATGGTTGGTTTCAAAATACTCTAATGCATTTCATTTTTCTAATGCATTATCCTATTGAAGTTAATCCAGTTTTTAATATTAAAAATACTTTTAATGTTCTTTTTAAATGCTCTCTAATTTTAGGGTGTCACAGAGCTTATCACGGATCTGGACAAGGATCGTCGAGAAAGGCCAACACGTGAAAGTTGGGGACTAAATGGGCCAAAAAGGGCCTAGGTCAATTGGCCTAGCCCATTCAAGGGCCCAGCCGCACTGCCCTTGCTTCAGCGCAAAGTATTCAGAGATCCTAATGTTTTTCCACCAACCATTCCCCCAGAACCCCTATAAATACCATCAAATCAACCACAAGAGGTCAGGCGTCGGAGAGCCATCACCAAAGAAGTCACAAGAGAGAAAGGCAACGCCAAAACCATAGCTACGCCATTCTGTCGTTGCCACAAGGTCAACGACAGTGTGGAGATTGGATCTACGCAAAAGGGAGCCAAGGCAGAGCTCGAGAATAGGCAAGAACACCCCTAAAATCATGGCTTTGTGGTGCCCTAGCCGGTCGGCTTAGGGCAACCCACTGCCGGTTTGTCGCCCCCTTTGGTCCAGTTCTCCATAGGCTTCTGCACCCTATTTTTCGTAGGCATGTGTAATACTATGGTTAAGTCTCTGTTTGTCTATGGAGTTGAAGGGATATCTTGATTTGTAAGTGGCAAACTTTGGTTGAGATCTTTTTGATATCATATTCTTGTTGCTGACGCTTTTATGTACTGTGAATCGCTGGTTAGCGCTACTTTGGGATGCATTGCTCGTAGTCTTGCATGCCTACGTCTATGTCTATCAACATATATCTTGTTCTTAATTTTTGGCAATCGATTACCCTCGTGTAGTGACAAGTATGTGGAAGGGAAAGTGTTGAGTGCGATTCACACCTCTACCTTGACGGCATTAGATTGGTTTGTTCACCATGGCGCTTACATCTTCAAGTGTTGAGTACGATGCATACCTCTACTTTGATGGCATTATATTGGTTTGTTCATGCATGGCGCTTACATCTTCAAGTGATCCTAGATCACTTGGACAAGCGTTCCAGACTCGTCCCTTCGAACACACGCACACAAGCTTACCCTTATGAGCACCTCTAAAAAGGTGAGCAGGCAAATTTTTGAGATTAATGAAGTTACCACTGACGCCTTGCTGTTAACGTGTACGTCGCCTACTACTTGTTATAAATATTTATATTGGTTCTTAATATCTTATATTTTGTTACATAAATTCTAAGTAATTTAAGTGTTCAGACAGCAATGGCACGTGTCCGTCAGCACGGCTAATCCTGAAGAAAGGAACAAAAGCAGCAGCAGCGTGCGCATGTCTCTGGGCTAAGCCCATATTGTGCTAGTTGGGTTTTTCCCAGGTCCGGGTTTGGTTGACACCTACACGATCACTATGTAAGAAAGTTTCAAAGGAGACATCACTTATAAGAGACGCAGATTTAACCCGCGTCTCCTTTCTTATAAAGGAGACGCGGTTTGAACAGGCGTGTCTCCCATAAATGCATTCGGACAACCCGCGTCTCCTGTGCACTCATATGGAAGACGCGGGTTAATAATCCTCGTCTCCCATAACATAGGCATGTTACGGGAGACGCGGATTGTAAACTCACGTCTCCTATATATCATGTAAAAGGATACGTGGGTGAAAAGGCCGCGTCTCCCGTGGTATACAAGAGACGCGTCACCCGTTGGGTAGACCGGACCCGAAAATTTTATGCATCATGGTTCGCCGATGGTCACGTTCGGCCCCCACCGTTTCCTCCGTGTCCGCCCGCCTGCCCCGCAGTCCTGTCTCTGTCATCTCCCTTCCTCTCTCGGCCTCTCCACTCCCCCCTCCGCGCTCGCCGTCCCTCCCTCCGCGCTCGCCGTCGCCATCTCCTCCGCACGCCGCCGCCTCCATCTCCTCCGCACGCCGCCATCTCCATCTCTTCCGCGTGCGCAACCGGCCCTCTCTCCTCCGCGTTCGCACGCACCGCCGGCTCTCTCTCCCCTTCGCGCCTGTGTGCGCCACCGCCTCTCTCTGCTTCGCGCACGCCGCTGCCTCCCTCTCCTCCACGCGTGTCGCCGCTTCCACGCACGCCACCTCCCTCTCCTCCGCGTGCACTGCCATGGCGGTTTATCGTCCTCTCCCCCTCCCCGCCTGCCCCCCAAACCCTAACCACCTGGCGCCCTACTCCCCTCCTCCAGGCGGGATGGATCCACAGAGGACGGATCGATGGATGCGCAGGTGAGGTCCTCTTCACATCCGTCAATGCCGCCACTACTCACGTGCCTGTGATCAAGTTTGTTTCTCGCTTCCCCTTCCCAACCTCGAACCCTAGATCTGATTCATCATGATGCCGTCACTACGCAGATTTGGACGCTTAGCCAAAGTATTCTCTGCTGCTGCAGAAGCAGAGAATTCGGATTCACGAGGGCAATGGGCTATATTATTAATCTTTAATAAGTTACCCTGTACCGGTGGTAACAAATCCACCCTTTAATGAGATTTTCCATGAGCAAGCATAATTTTATGTTCAGATTTTAGGGTGGTGACCTGTGAGGACAAGGCAACCGAGGTATTAGAGAAATCCTTTGAGAATTTTGTTATAATTTTCATACAAAATTTATTCCTGCAGTTAATTTTATTATTAGGTGCTCGTAACCTAACAAAAATAATCACTGAATATTTTTTTAACAAAAGCTACTCTCATCATAAGAGTAAATATTGGTCAGCAAAGGGGCAGCAGGACGTCAGGGTCTGAGGATGACTGCTCTGCAGAGGAGCTGGCGTTTGGGCGGCAAGCCAGCAGTAGGTCGGCATGGGACAAGTGAAGTGAGACTGAGACTGACCGAGGCTGAGCAAGATGCCATATGTCTCATCGGCACCAAGCAGCTAGCATAATTGTTTAGTTACACATTTGCTTGTTTGTTGGTGAGGCCAATCCTTACATTTCTAATTCAATTGATTATTTGCTCACGCAATTCATAAATGAAACAATTGCTTAGTGGTGACAA
Organism: Urochloa ruziziensis; assembly: GCA_015476505.1. Classification (NCBI taxonomy): domain Eukaryota; kingdom Viridiplantae; phylum Streptophyta; class Magnoliopsida; order Poales; family Poaceae; genus Urochloa; species Urochloa ruziziensis. The sequence goes on along the minus strand of CM027120.1, from coordinate 6,095,214 downwards.
ATGTACTACTGTTGGATTGATGTAGAACATTGACAAATGGTGAACCCAAGTGATTTGGAATCTTTGTTGGAGTTAGCTGTGAAGCACATATGCCAGTTTCCTCATCCTGACCACGTCCAATTATTCTTTAGATTTGTTCTGCATGATTTTTTTTCTTGCAAAGGACAATAAACACCATCAAATGCTTCCATTCCTTAAAGGAATGCAAAGGTCAAAATGTATCCCTTTTATAAAACTTACATTTTTTCAGTTTTAGTTTGAACTACTTATATTTTAATTATGGTACAATGTTTTTTTAATATCCTGGATGGAAGAAAAATTTGACTTAAATAAGAATACCCAACTCTCGAATCCTGCCTCTGCCATTTGTATCGGACCAATTCAAATAGTTTAGGAAATAAATCGAGCTAGAATTTTATTCAGAGGGTTAACTGGACTGTGTGTGGTAATAAAACGATTAGTGTGCTACTCTGTTTGGCAGCAGGGGTTTACTTCAGTTCACATCTTATCTGGAACAACCTTTCCAGTTCATCTTATCTTAAGTATAGCCGGATAGTGGCTCTTCACGCCGAACAAAGTCAGAAAGAATACCCTAATCATTTGTCAAAAAGATATTCTCCAATGCATCGAATCTTGGCATCATGTGCATTGCAATCATACCGGAAAATATTATAATCTTATTAACGTGCAACGACGTGTTGAAGTCTGCTGTCTGCATCAGTCTATCCCTTTTTTTAAGCTGCCAGATGGTCTCTGTTAAGAACTCGATGTGACGATCCATTCGGGTCATGAGCTAATGGCCAACTTATGCAATTAGGGCCATGTTTAGTTCCTTTCAACTTTTCATAAAAAATATCACATCAAGAGAATTTTACATGCATGAAGTATTAAATGTAGACGAAAAAAATTAATCCATTACATGAATGAAGTGTATGTCGCGAGACGAATCTAATAAGCCTACTTAATCCATGATCTGCAACCGTAATGCTATAATAATCATCCGCTAATTATTGACTAATTATCTTCTAATTGTCTGTCATTAAATTCGTCTCGCGATTTCCTAGGTAGATATCTGTAATTTATTTTATTAATAGTTTTTGTTTGCTACTTCTAAATGGTACATTTTTTAATGTGACTTTCTATCGAAAACTTTTCACCGGAACAGGTCCTAGATGAAAGTTGCACGTACCCATCCCCTGTTTTTACAGCAAATTCTCAGCAAGTCAGCATGCGTACTGCAAGACGTCCATAACAACTTTTTCCTGTGTTTTTTACAAGTGACCTATCATAACTGTGGATTATGAATTTGAGATGGCGTGGTGATATAACTGAAACATACGAATTTATATTGAAAGAACTGTAGGCTATATAGTGGAGCAAAAATATGATAAAAGACAATAAAATTAAGGGGACGTGAACTGGACCCCGGAGGCCTTGATCACCCTGACCACTGGAAACTTATCTGTTTTGTTTTTTTTTCTTGAGCACAGCTCAGTTGATGTATACCACTCAACAACACATCCATCAATGTGCATGCGGATTCAGCGCGGCTAGAAAAGTTGGCAACCACCACATTTCCCCTTTTGTGGATAATTTTTTTAACACAACCTTTAATTTTCTGGATATTGTATTAATCAGAACCACGATGCCAGCGATTTTCACCAAAGACGACAAAGAAGCCATTACCGCGGCCACCGTGCGCACCCCTGCTCATGTGTGCAAACGAGGTGGGCCTGAGCGAGGAGAGAGGAGCGCAGGGACTTTACGATGCGGAGCCAATGCGAGCGAGGGAGGGGAGCCGAGCAGGCCCACGTCCCAGACACACAGGGGCGGGGTGCGCACGGTGGCCGCGGTTTTGTGCGCCCAATTATTTTCCCAAAAAAGTGACACTTCTTTTTTCCGGATAATTCAATTTCACTAGAACAAATCATGGAACAGTGGGAGAGGTAGACTCTGATCGAAGAAGAGTAGCAATGCTCTAGGCACGAACTCACTGTGTACAACTGTACTGATGCCGATCTTAGTACTTGCCGTGGTGCATGAGCACGAAGATGTCGATCTCGTTGACATCCGTCTCCGGCGTAGGCTTACTAATCATCTTGAACAGCATGTACCCTCGCGCAAGCCTGAACTTCCCGGTACCTCCCACGACGGCGCGCTCGATGGTGCCCGTGAACCCGAGGATCGGGCCCTGCACGGACAGCGTGCTCCCGGCGTGCTCGCCGGCGGTGAACACGAGCGTGATCGACGACAGGTACCCGGCGCCCAACTCCACGCTCGTGCCGAAGAACACGCCCTGGTACCGCCCGACCGAGCTGCGACGAGCGGTCGGCGCCGAGCCGGATCTCGTCGTCGACGACGCCGATGCTGCCGAAGGAGGAGTTGGCGCCCAGCGGGGACTGGAGCACGGCGGTGGCGGTGGCGTTCGTGCCGGTGTACTTCTCGTGCACGTAGAGGTGGATGTGGGTGAGGCCGGCGGTGGCGCCGGCGGCGGCGGAGGCGAGGGAGGAGGATGTGAGGGAAAGGAGGGAGAGGAGGAAGAGGGGGAGAGTGAGATTGGGCGGGGCCATGACGCTCAAGTGTGGGTTCCCATCTTGACTTCGCCAGCGGCGGCCTTTATGGGCGTGCACACAAGGCGGTGTGTCGTTTGCAAGAGTTGCAGGGCAGCTGCTTACGGGGGGAGCTTCGTCCCTGTCTTGTGGGCCCAGCCTCACGGCGCAGACAGCAGCACACGGCGAGGCTTTAACGTGTAACTTTCCGGCACGTGATTTTTCTTTTTTTTTTTCGAGAAACGTATCGAAACATAGACTGATAGCCTATGTACATGATGGTGAGTAGGTAATGAGTTTAGAGCATCTCCGGCCACTACTGGAATCAGGGCCTTTGGGACCAAATATACACGGCAAAGATTAGATGATAAAGACGCTCTTTGCCATGTACTCTTTGTCAGGCACACGACAAAGCTTTGCCGTGTGCTAGGATTGGAGAGATACTCAACAAAGAGTTTTTAAAACAATAATAAAAAAAGAAAAACAGTTGCGGCCCCAAGTCGTGGGCCCCGCCGTTGTGCCGGCCACCTGCGCACTGCCGGTCTAGCGCCGCACATGGCCACGCCGCGCCTGGACCGGACGCCTACCGGCCGTAACAGGACCCGCTCACTCGCCGGCGTCCGCGGCCAGATCTGGGAAGAGGCTGACCGTGCGGGGCCCCTGTTCCGGCCCTCCGCGCGAGGAGGAAGGCGATGGGGACGCCGCTGCCATGGCCACACCGCGAGCGGGCCGGCGTTGGAGCTCCAACGCTGCTCCTCCTCCGCCGTGAGCGGGCCGGCGCTGGAGCTCCGCCGCCGCTCCTTCTCCTCTGCCACGAGCGGGCCGGCGCTGGAGCTCCAATGCCGCTCCTCCTCCGCTGTGAGCGGGCCGACGCTTGAGCTCTGCCGCCGCTCCTCCTTCACCGCCCCTACTCACCCTCAGGGATAGATGAGATCCGCTCGAGGAAGAAGAGAGGATGCCCCGCGGCCGCCTCATCGCCGTGCACCGCTGACGGAGATGGACGGGCCGGCGTGGGAGGGAGGCCGCCGGCACCATTGCGCGGAGCCGCCGCCGTTAGGTAGGGAGGAGGGCGCCGGCTTGGAGGGAGGTGGGGAGGGGGGGATGAGGGAGCAAGGAAGGAGGGAGAAAGAGAAAGAGACTAACCGGGGGTGGGAGGATAAGGCTAAAGGGGAGGGAGAGCCCGCGGTGGCATGGGGCCGGTCCGGGCGTGGGAACCGGGGCGTGAGTGGGTGGGTGGGGAGGTGTGCGTTGGGCCTTGGCGGGCGATGGATGGGAGGGGAGGTGGGCATGGGCACCGAGGCGGCCTTGTTTGCCGTGTGAATGGTAAAAAAAACATGGCAAATAGTCTTTGCCGTGTGTTGCTAAAAACACACGACAAAGGCTTTTTGCCATGTATTTTTGTTTGCCGTGTGTCCGATAAAATGTACACGGTAAAGACCCAAACACACGGCAAAGGCCGAATTTCCGGTAGTAAGCTATCACAATTTAAAAAGGAACTATTGTTTTTGGAAAAAAAAAGAACGAGAGATATTCCTCAAGTTTCTGTTCTAGAGAATGAAATACTTACTAATGCGATCAGTGAAAATGAGATTACAGAGGCAATTTTCCAAATGGAACACAACAAAGCTCCAGGGCTAGACGGGTTTCCAGCTGAGTTTTATCAAAACTTCTAGGATGTAATTAAGACTGACCTTATGGCGCTTTTTAATGATTTTCATCAAGGGAACTTACCTCTCTATAGTCTCAATTTTGGTGTAATTACTTTACTACCAAAAAGCACAAAAGCAATAAAGATCCAACAATATAGACCTATTTGTCTGCTTAATGTAAGCTTTAGGATTTTCACAATGGTTCTCACAAATAGGATTAACCTAGTGGCAACAAAAGTAATTTGACCTTCCCAAACAGCTTCTATGCATGGTAGATACATCATGGAGGGCGTAGTAATTTAAATGAAATTATTCACGAGTTGCATAGGAAGAAGAAAAGTGGGCTTATCTTAAAGTTAGATTTTGAAAAAGCGTATGATAAGGTGAAGTGGCCATTCTTGCAGCAGGTATTGCGCATGAAAGGATTTTCACCAAAATGGAATTCGTGGATAGAACAAATAACAACCAAAGGGGCGGTTGGAATCAAAGTTAACGATAATATAGGTCACTTCTTTCAAACAAGAAAAGGTGCCAGGCAAGGGGATCCGTTGTCACCGATCTTGTTTAATCTAGGTGTGGATGTCCTAGCAATCTTAATTGAGCTCGCAAAGGACTCTGGATTATTGGGCGGCTTAGTTCCAAACCTGGTTGACGACGGATTATCTATTTTTCAGTATGCAGATGACACAATTCTCTTTATGGGAAATGATTTAGAGAAGGCCAAGAACATGAAGTTCTTGATATGTGCTTTTGAGCAACTGTCGGGCCTAAAGATCAATTTTCATAAAAGCGAGTTGTTTTGTTATGACGAGGCCAAGGATCTAGGGGAGGATTACTCAGAAATCTTTGGATGTGACATGGGAAACCTCCCATTTAGGTACTTAGGCATCCCAATGCATCATAGAAAGCTTAGAAACTCGGATTGAAAAGAAATAGAAGAACGGTTTCAAAAGAAACTGAGTGGTTGGAAAGGAAAGATGCTATCTGTTGGGGGTCGGTTGGTTCTTATTGACTCTATTCTTAGTAATTTGTCAATGTTTATGTTGTCTTTTTTTGAAGTTCCTCGAGGCATCCTTCAAAAACTAGACTATTACAGGTCCAGATTTTTTTTGCGGAATGAGGGACATAAGAAAAAGTATAGACTGACAAAATGGAGTGTTCTATGTACTCCAAAAGAGCTAGGGGGTTTAGGAGTCTTAGACCTTGTGTGGGGACCGCCCTTCTGGCGTTTCCACTTAGCATAATTTAATGTCATTTCCTGGGTAAGAGGAAAGAAAACATTAATTGCAACAGAGTTGGTAAACGACTAAATAGATTAGTACAGTGAAGAACTGTACTTAGACCTGATCGGGACGTTGAGACGGCCTGCCGATGGAGCTGCACGGTTTCACACGCAAGTCTGAGTACCACCGCACTCAGCAAGTACTTAGCAATCGGAGGTAAGTGTATGCATTATTTTAGTTGACAGGTTATTAAGTAGAACGGTGTTGGGTCTTGGAGGGGCAAGAACCTCCCTACCAGTCCCCGGTGACTCGGGCAGCGATCCTTCTGTCGATCCTGCAATCACCTCTTCTTTTCATCATTCCTATGGGTTATTGCTGGCTAATCAATGGGAGCTTTAACCAGATGGGCTCTTGACCGAGAGCCACGGCCACACCGCGAGCGGGCTGGCGTTGGAGCTCCAACGCTGCTCCTCCTCCGCCGTGAGCGGGCCTGGCGCTGGAGCTCCGCCGCCGCTCCTTCTCCTCTGCCACGAGCGGGCCGGCGCTGGAGCTCCAATGCCGCTCCTCCTCCGCTGTGAGCGGGCCGACGCTTGAGCTCTGCCGCCGCTCCTCCTTCACCGCCCCTGCTCACCGTCAGGGATAGATGAGATCCGCTCGAGGAAGAAGAGAGGATGCCCCGCGGCCGCCTCATCGTCGTGCACCGCTGACGGAGATGGACGGGCCGGCGTGGGAGGGAGGCCGCCGGCACCATTGCGCGGAGCCGCCGCCGTTAGGTAGGGAGGAGGGCGCCGGCTTGGAGGGAGGCGGGGAGGGGGGGGGGATGAGGGAGCAAGGAAGGAGGGAGAAAGAGAAAGAGACTAACCGGGGGTGGGAGGATAAGGCTAAAGGGGAGGGAGAGGCCGCGGTGGCATGGGGCCGGTCCGGGCGTGGGAACCGGGGCGTGAGTGGGTGGGTGGGTGGGGGAGGTGTGCGTTGGGCCTTGGCGGGCGATGGATGGGAGGGGAGGTGGGCATGGGCACCGAGGCGGCCTTGTTTGCCGTGTGAATGGTAAAAAAAACATGGCAAATAGTCTTTGCCGTGTGTTGCTAAAAACACACGACAAAGGCTTTTTGCCATGTATTTTTTGTTTGCCGTGTGTCCGATAAAATGTACACGGTAAAGACCCAAACACACGGTAAAGGCCGAATTTCCGGTAGTAAGCTATCACAATCTAAAAAGGAACTATTGTTTTTGGAAAAAAAGAACAAAGTGCTCCAATAATTAATCTCCCAATAATTTTTTTCCTAATATTTTTTAGTTCATCCTAATATCGTCAGAATGTGATTGTTTTACTCTACTGCTTGCAGCAAGCCTGCAACAGATACTTACACGATGTGACTGGATTTTTCAATTAAGGAAGAAATCCGGTGTTGAACATTCATAAGTGAATGTCTACGACCATAAAGAAAATCCGACCACATGTTTCATTGTGTTTCAGTACGTAATTTCTGATGTAGCACACATGTATTCCTAATGTTGCAAAGATATATTTTCGATGTTGCAACGACCGTTCAATGGAAAAAAAATCCATCGGACTTCCGGACGCCAGCAACTCCCCTCGGGAGCTGGCTTATTGCCACCGGGCCACGATCCCATGCGCGACTGCCACCGCCGCGCCGCCGTTGCTCACCGCGTAGCCTAAAGTCCTAGTTAAATCCTGTACGTCATCCTGACCCCCCAGTCTTCTCCTTCCTCTTAGTTAGTATTTTCATCAGCATGTGGCCAACGAGCAACTGCTACAAACAACTACCACAACTACCATGTGCAAGCACATGAAGCCGCTCGCAAGTAAGATTTTGTATGTCAAGTTGCCACCAAGGGAAAAAAAAGATCCGACCCAAAGCATATGATGCGTCCCCATAATAACGGTCCTGCACCCAGAAGACAGTAAGGGACATCGCCTTCTCAATCCTTCACCATGGCCCCGCCCAAGCTCGTTCTTCCCCTCCTCCTCCTCCTCCTGGCCTTGTCGTCGTCCCTCGTCGCCATCGGCGGCGAGGATGTCGACGGCCAGCACGGCCTCACGCACATCCACCTGTACGTGCACGAGACGTACAAGGGCCCGAACGCCACGGTCGCCACCGTGCTGCAGTCCCCGCTCGGCGCCAAACTCAACTGTTGCATACCCACTGGCATCAAGAGGCTGAAATTAAACATCAAAATCCGTAGTCAATCAAGTGTTTCTTCAGAAATGTTATGACAGCGTCTATGACGAGTTGACCAAGATAAACAAGGAAATGTGTATTTTAAATTCTGAACACCTTGTGCATTTCAGGCATGTTTGAAGCATCACAGAACATGCAAATGGCAAGGTGGACCGAGTGGCCAGTGCCAGGAAATATTGCTTTCTACAGTTTTTTTCCCTTTTGTCCTCACTTGGAGCATTACCTCTCCAACACGTTGAGCATGAGCATCTCATATACATATACAAGTATTCCACCATATATTATCCCCTAGCAAAATCAAGTCAAATGCCAAGTTGTTGAACATAATAAACATTCATGCAAATTAATTTCTCACTTAGGAAGGCAAACCTGAATGCTCTGATTGTAGACAGAATTTTCAGTATGACAGCCTATCAATAACTAGTAGGTTGCAAGCTAAAAAAGACAAGAAGAGATGTTCTATATGACAGGTAGCAGGAACCAAATAATTCAATTTGATAATGTTTATTATTGCCAATGATAGCCTATAGGACCTTACCAGGTATCTAGCATGGAGAGGCAGGTCTACCACAAGGTTAGAGTTTGATAAAGTGCTTGGCCTGAGATCAAAATGTACGTCCTTGAGCAGGGCATACAATTGATGGGTTTCTGTCTTCTACCTGCCTGCGCAGTACAATAGTTAAAACTTGCCCACACAGGCATAAACAACTCAGAACAGAAAAAAATGGGACTAAAATTCAAAGCACCACATACATAACTAGAAGTACTATGGGGTGCAACTAATTACCCCAGCCCACTGGACTTGGACAAGCATACATTTAATGATTTAAATCGGACCTGGGACAGATTCATACTACCTTACACTATCAATGTAGTAAATTTCAGCATCTAGCGGTGCTGATACTATTCTATCTCCATTCCTTAAAACACACCACTGAACCTAGCAGCTAATAAGCTACAGGTGAATGATTTCTGAAACCCTCCCACAACCAGGAGCACCCGCCCATCCCACGTACCTTCTCAGACGGCAACGATGCAGCGGAAGCGGCAGAGATCCAAGTAGCGGCAAGCGTCGCGGCGAGGCCCCTAGCCCCGGCGCCATCTCGCGCACGGGACCCATCCCATCTCGATGGCCGCGTGCAGAACCGCTCGTGGAGAGCGAAGGCGGCGGCGGCTGGGTGCGAAGGCGGCGGGATGCTGCGGCGACTTCCCCAAGTCCGTCAATGCGCTCCGCCTCGCGGTCTAGCTCGGCGACATCCTCAACCGCAGCGGCGACGAGCTCCACCTCCTCTACCTACTCCGCCGCCTCGCGCTCTCCGACGACTGCCATGGCGGCGTGCACCTCCAGCCGAGATCCATGGGCGCTGCGGACGGCAAAACCCTAGATGCGGAGGGCAAGGGAGCAGAGCAGGTGGAACCTGCGGGGGAAGGGAAGGGAGCGGAGCGCGGAAGAGGCGCCGCCGGGGCCAGGGACGGGCGAGGAGGAGGATGCGAGGAGCAGGGTGAGATGCGGCGGCATCGAGAAGAGGAGAAGGGGGTGGCGGCGTGCGGCGCGGGCGTATGGGAGGGGGTGTTGTGGGACGGACGGGAGGAGGGGGGCGCGGATGGGAGGAGCGGGTGGCCTCTCGATCCGACGGTGGAGAGCGAGCACGGAGACAATTGAACGGAGGGATGAGGATTTTTGTGTGCACATTAACGGAAGCGGTTGCGTCACCGCCTCCGTTAATGGATCGTCATCGCCTCCGTAAATGATGGGCATTAACAGGGACGCACGCATTTTGCAAGTGTATCCTAAAATGTTTTGGCAGTGTCTTCTAAAATGTTTTTTGTAGTAGTGAAATTAATATGTATATATTAACGATGTTGCGGCGAAAATTTTACTCCCCGCACCTAGATGTTTCATTGTGTTTCAGTACGTAATTTCTGATGTAGCACACATGTATTCCTAATGTTGCAAAGATATATTTTCGATGTTGCAACGACCGTTCAATGGAAAAAAAATCCATCGGACTTCCGGACGCCAGCAACTCCCCTCGGGAGCTGACTTATTGCCACCGGGCCACGATCCCATGCGCGACTGCCACCGCCGCGCCGCCGTTGCTCACCGCGTAGCCTAAAGTCCTAGTTAAATCCTGTACGTCATCCTGACCCCCCAGTCTTCTCCTTCCTCTTAGTTAGTATTTTCATCAGCATGTGGCCAACGAGCAACTGCTACAAACAACTACCACAACTACCATGTGCAAGCACATGAAGCCGCTCGCAAGTAAGATTTTGTATGTGAAGTTGCCACCAAGGGAAAAAAAAAGATCCGACCCAAAGCATATGATGCGTCCCCATAATAACGGTCCTGCACCCAGAAGACAGTAAGGGACATCGCCTTCTGAATCCTTCACCATGGCCCCGCCCAAGCTCGTTCTTCCCCTCCTCCTCCCCCTCCTGGCCTTGTCGTCGTCCCTCGTCGCCGTCGGCGGCGAGGATGCCGACGGCCAGCACGGCCTCACGCACATCCACCTGTACGTGCACGAGACGTACAAGGGCCCGAACGCCACGGTCGCCACCGTGCTGCAGTCCCCGCTCGGCGCCAACTCGACGTTCGGGTACGCCGGAGTCGTGGACGACGAGCTGCGCGTCGGCCCCGACCGCAAATCCCAGCTCGTCGGCCGGTACCAGGCCTTCTTCTTCGGCACCAGCCTGAAGCCGAGCGCGGGCTTCCTGTCGTCCATCGGGCTCGTGTTCACCGCCAGCGAGTACGCCGGGAGCGCGCTCTCCGTGCAGGGGCCCGTGCTCGGGTTCACCGGCACCACTACGGGAAAGCCGGTAGATGCCAAGTGTCAAATCTTTGCCGAGTGTCTTTTTTTCGGACACTCGGCAAACAAGCCCTTTGCCGAGTGTAAAAAAATACACCCGGCAAAGATTTTGACACTCGGCAAATAAGCGCTTTGCCGAGTGTCACCAAAATACACTCGGCAAATAAGCCCTTTGCCGAGTGTATGGTTTGCCGAGTGTATTTTTTGACACTCGGCAAAGGGCTTATTTGCCGAGTGTATTTTAGTGACACTCGGCAAATATGGAAGGTTTTAAATTCTAAAAAATGCAAATAAAGTCTAAACATTATGAGATTTGGCATGATATGATGGTATCACACGTGGAGGCTGTGATAAAATTTTGAGAAGATTTCACACAATTTGTCATAACGATGTTTACAAAATTTAAACATCTCATAAGAAGTATATGTGTTATTCTATGTGAGAGAGTTAGTGGATGTATTGTTTGAATACAAAATTTTTTATATGATCTCATATGGAAAAATACTTTAAACCAAAGTTGTACAACTCGCCGAAATATAAAACTTTGTAGTTTACAACTTTTATATTTAAGATTATTTAGTATTTTAAAACTTTATTATAAGTTATATGATTTGAAATTATAAATTTTAAAACTCTCAAATAATTTCGGACGTAAATCTACACCAAAGTTATACATCTAAATGAAATATAAAACTTTGTAGTTCAAAATTTTTGTATTTGAGATTGTTTAGTACTCTAAAAAGATATTATAAGCAATCCGATTTCAAATTTTAAAATATTATATCTTTGCCGAGTGCTTTTTAACCTGGCACTCGGCAAAGACCTACGGTTTGCCGAGTGTTCCCTTTTACACTCGGCAAACCTGCCCCGTCATCGATCCTATCCTATGAAATAACGCACTCCCATTGGTCTAACAAATAACCCTCCAGATCCCACCGCTCTCTCTCCCACACCACGCACGCGCGTCTGGATAAGGCTGTCCTTCTCCCTCCCGAACTCCCTCGAACTCTCTCTCTCTCTTCGGCCTGCTAGGCGGCGGCGGGCAGGCGGGCACGCGGCAAGCTCGGCCGGCCGCAGCTCGAGGCGGGCGCGCGGCGAGCTCGCATGCACGGTGAGATTCCCTGGCGGCGGCTCGGGCGGCAGCGGCGGGGTGCGACCTCCTATACCCCAGCGGCCGGCGGCGGCGGACCTCCACTTCCCCAAGGGCGGCTCCAGCGGGAACGGCGGGGCGCGGCCTCCTCTCCGGCGGCGGCCGGCCTCCACTTCCCCGACGACGACTCGGGCGGCAGCGGCGGGGCGCGACCTCCTCTCCCCCGGCGGCCGGCGACGGCGGGCCTCCACTTCCCCGACGGCGGCTCGAACGGTAGCGGCGGGGCGCGACCTCCTCTCCCCCGGCGTCCGGTGGCGGTGGACCTCCACTTCCCCGACGGCGGCTTGAGCGATGTGTGCGGCGAGGTCCCAACGGCGACGACGGGCACGGCCTCTCCTCTCCCCCGACGGCGCGGCCACCTCTTCCCTAGCAGCGACGGTGGCGGCGGCGTGCTGGGGTGCGGCGGCGGCGCAGCAGCGTTGCCTGTTTTTTTTATTTTTTAAAAAAGTGATTTGCTGAGTGTTGGATTTGGTACACGGTGAAGTCTTTGCCGAGTGTTCGAAAGAAGACACTCGGCAATGGACCTCTTTGCCGAGTCTATTGTTGTCGAGTGCTCTTTGCCGAGTGTTACACTCGGCAAAGAGTTTGCCGAGTGTTTTTGGCTTTTTGCCGAGTGTTTTAGACACTCGGCAAACTCTGGGTTTCCCGTAGTGATCGAGCGCGCCGTCGTCGGTGGCACCGGGAAGTTCAGGCTCGCCCGTGGATACATGGTCTTCAAGATGATCAGCATGCCCACGCCGGAGACGGACGTCAACGAGATGGACATCTTCGTGCTCATGCACCACGGCAAGTACTAGATCGATAGCGCGCACGCCTTGAGTGGCTACCTCCCAATTGTTTCCCGATTTGTTCTTGCAAAACCATCCAGGAAAAAGAGTCACATTTGCTCTGTAATAATTGTTTTTTTCCTTCGTTGTGCTTGATAAAATATAATCGCTCGGCTCGGGTCACGATCTCAATGACATCCTGGAAAAGGGGTAAAATGCATGGTTGCCTACTTTTGTGGCCGTTGCATGAAGAGAGTAATTTCCTATGGTCCGGGTTCACGTCCCCTTAAGCGCGCGTTGGCCATGCCCATGCATGAGGCCACGACTCCAACTGAACAAATCGGAACTAAAGTTAACTAATTACATAGATTGTAACTATTTTACGAGACGAACTTTTTAAGCCTAATTAGTCTATGATGTGACAATGTGACACCTACTTAAAGTTTAGCACTTGGATCCAAACACACCTTTACTATATATGAAGTTCGAAAGGGCCAACAAATCGGACTCTGTTGGTAACTCAAGGGTCAAAAATGCACTTCTGGAGAAAAAAACCTGACTAGCATGGAGCCATGGACACGGTTGACGAAGTCAAGGTTAATTGATCACTCCCAGTCAAACATGACGGGGAAGTAACGGCACTTTATTTGAATAATAGTCAAATGCTACAATCCCTCATTATTCTGCATCCTCTCTCAAGACAAACACATTTATTAGCTCAAAACATAAACCCAGAGCAACAATCAAAGAAACTGAAGCGTATACATAATATATGAACGAACTGCCATATACGAAATCAGGCAACCAGAAATAACGTGGCTGCAGCCTGCAGGCAGCATGGATCTCACTATCTCTCAGTCATGGCGGACGAAGAGGTTGTACTCGACGGTAGCGTCGCCGGTGTTGCTGTCGATCCACTGCGTCCTGGCCTCGCAATACCCTCTGGCGAAACGGAACGCGCCGGTGCCGCCGACCACGGCCATCTCCCTGACCTTGAGCGTGACTTTGTTGGGGCCGACGATGGCGAGGCTGCTGCCGTTGTAGGCGCCGTCGACGAAGACGAAGTTCATGGCCATCATCAGCGACACGCCGTCCTTGCCGGCGCTGACGTACACGCCCTGCGCGTGGCCGAGGAGCCTCGACGTCACGTTGGGGCCCTCGGTCAGCGGGTCATCGATGACCATGATGGAGCCGAACGGACGAGGCGTTAGACGAGGGGTTCTTGGCGACCGTCACCACCGTCGGCGCGTCCGGGCCCTCCTTCACCACGTCGTGCCAGAACACGCGCAGGTGCGTCTCCTTCTCTCCTGCCGATGCCGTCGCGGCGAGCATGGCGACCGCGAACAGGCAGGAGAGAGCCGCCGCGAAGCTTTTGCCGGCCATGGCTATGATCAAGGTAGCTTGATGGTACGAGTTTTGCTTGATTGTTCTGAGCTCTGGTTATTGGTGAGGCCAGGGTGCAACGAGGATGGCTCTATTTAAGGTACGGCATGGGTGCACTCCATGTCCATGGTGGTTGTGGACTTGGGGACATTATGCTGTCACAAAGTGAATGTCCAGCGAATTTTATCTAAAACTTCCAGACGGATTGTGAAAATATAGAGCCCGTGCAGGCAGGCTCAACTTGCTTGCAATGACCGGACTCCGGAGCTTGGAGACAACATGGTTGTTGTGGGAACTTGGAGACGTTATTGTCAAACACTTCCAGTGATTTTTCTAATGTTTCTACAGAGATTGTGAAATACCGCCTGGACCCTTGAGGCAGCTCAACGGAAGATGTATGGCCGTGTTTTCATAGTCTTCTTCAGATTCTTGCGTACCAGGCTGGTCACAGTTTTTATGTCGTCTTTGTGTGCTCTTATTTGTTTTTTATTTGTTTGTGTCTGAGACATGTGCACATCCGCGTGATTCTTGAGTCGATCTTTAGACTTCCTAGTTTGTTAATTTTGAATTTGACTTGGTCGGTGACTGACTTTAACTGGCATGAACACGCCGTCGTGCCTATTCCCAATCAGGGGGCGGCCCCAGGATTGGAGCAAGGTCAGGGCTGCTTCAATGTAAAATTCATTTTTATATGGAAACTAGAGCTGATTAGAAGTTATGTAAGTTGGTTTACAACGCATAACACATGGATTTATTAGTACTTCTATGGACAAGACCCGGGCTGCAGCACCCCCAGCACGGAGCGAAGGCCCGCCACCTTTCCCAATACATGCAGCTGTAGCAGGTGCTTGGGGGGCTTCTCCCAAAACGGCTTCACCAGTAAAAAGTTATAAAAAATTGGTTTCATCCGACTTCTAATTCATTTTAATCCCGGTTATAAAACAGATTAACGCTACAATGCCTCAATTTGTGCAAAATAGATGAAGTCCAAACCAAAATAAGCCCGGTCAAACAGGACCGTAGTAACTTGGCACTTGGCACAGATTGATTGGGATCATGGGCGCAATTTTGCCAGAGGATCATGTATATGGGAGATTGGGATTGTGCTGTTCATAAACAAAATTAAGCCAAGCGAGAGGATCATGTAGCATCCAACAAAAATTGATTGTATTAGCCGATTTGCACAAGAGGTAAAACAATTGCTGCTACACTACACTTCAGGGATAATGATCCAACACAGCTGGTGGCTTCACTAACTTTATCATCTGAGCAAATGCCTCCAATTTACTCTAAAAATTATTTTGCTTGACACGTGTGCAAATGCCTCAAATTTAATTTTCCAAGACATTTTTATGCATTCTTTTGAGTTTTGTGTAACCTCATGTCATGTGAGCACCAAACTGTATTTCAAATTCAAATTCCATTTGATCTTACACGTCAACACCCTCATCAAAAAGTACGAGTAATGTTGAAACATTTTCTCCCCCTTCCTCTTTTTTTTATTGGGAATCGGGGGGATCCCTTTCAGCCCAATATCAGTTTCTGCCCGGTCCAACAACGTCTGCCGTTTAGGAGTTCCCGGGGGCAGGGGAGTCCTGTCCCGAGTCGGGCCTGTATCCGTGTTGGATGCAGATACTAGCCAGGATCGAGTTTGTGTCATCGTGTTGGATTCGAGTTGAATCCATGTTCCAGTATCGTAAAAAGTGGCAGGCCTATGTCAAAAGTCGAAACAGGGCAACAGGCGCAGGTACCATAATTCAGGAGAATCCGATCAAATCCTGCAGAAGGAAAAACAAACAAACCCTCGCCGCCGCCATGCCTCCGTCTCCGTCGTCGTCCTCCTTCGAGAAGGCCAAGGAGGCCATGGCGATGGCCACATCGGTCGCCGCCTCCATGATGCTGGTCCGCAGCCTGGCCACCGAGCTCCTCCCGAGCGAGGCGCGCACCCTGATCGCCTCCTGCTTCGCCGGCGTTCGCTCCCGCCTCTCATGGCGCTACACGATCACCATCGAGCAGAACGACGGGTGGTACACGAACCGCGTCTTCTCGGCGGCCCGAACCTACCTCGCGACGCGCCTCGGCGCCTCCGCCGGCGTGCGTCGGCTCCGTCTCAGCGGCGGCATCGACGACGACTTCGACGACGACAAGCTGGTGCTCGGCATGGACGAAGGGGAGGATCTTGTGGAGGAGTTCCATGGCGCCGAGTTCACGTGGTGCCTCTACGCCCAGGAGCAACCCGCCGGCAGCGGCGACCACACCAAGCACATGGTCACCGGCCGCGTCCGGAAGCTCTACCTCGAGCTCAGCTTCCACAAGAAGCACAAGGAGAAGGCCCTCAAGAGCTACATCCCCCACGTCATCGCCACGGCGAAGGCGATACGAGACAAGGAGAGGCCACTGACCATATGGATGAACGATGGCTCCGACTGGGAGCCCATGGACCTCCAGCACCCGTCCACGTTCGACACGCTCGCCATGGACAGCGACCTCAAGAAGTCGGTCATCCATGACCTAGACAAGTTTGTCAGGAGGAAGGCGTACTACAAGAAGATTGGCAAGGCGTGGAAGAGAGGGTACCTGCTCCACGGTCCACCCGGGACCGGCAAGTCCAGCCTGATTGCTGCCATGGCTAACCATCTTAGGTTCGACATTTATGACCTCGAGCTTACTGGGGTCGACAGCAACTCCCAGCTCAGGAAGCTCCTTGTTGAGATGGGCAACCGGTCCATCCTCGTCATCGAGGACATCGATTGCACGATGGAGATCAAGAAGAGGAAGAAGAAGAAGAAGTCAGCAGATGGCGACAAGAAGATGAAGAAATTACCGCACAATCGCAAGCCCTCCCAAGATTCTAAGAGGGACGATGACAAGGTGACGTTGTCGGGCCTTCTCAATTTTGTGGATGGGTTGTGGTCCACCTGCGGCGAGGAGAGGCTCATCGTCTTCACGACCAACTACAAGGAGCGTCTCGACCCGGCGCTCCTGCGGCCTGGCAGGATGGACATGCACGTCCACATGGGATACTGCAGCAGAGAGGCGTTCAGGATTCTTGTCAGAAACTACCACGACGTTGAAGATCATGTCACGTATCCGGAGATCGACGAGCTGATGGCGGAGGTGCCGGTGACGCCTGCGCAGGTCGCCGAGACCTTGATGAGGAGCGAAGACCCGGATATCGCACTGCATGATCTTGTCGAGCTCCTAAAGTCGAAGAAGGATGGAAATAACCAGGACAAGGAAGAGGACACTGATGGCGATGAGGATGAGAGCAGTGATAATGATGAGGAAGAGGAGAAGAAGGACTGATGATTCCTAGATGATCTAGAAACATTTTTTTTACTTAAATAGATTTTAAACGATGAAAGAGAGTGCCATAGATGCTAGAAGAATGTTCAAAAGTCGAAGAAGGATGGAAACAACCAGGACAACAAGGAAGAGGAGGAGGAGACTGATGGCGATGAGGATGAGAGCAGTGATGATGAGGAGGAGAAGGAGAAGGATGATGATTCCTAGATGATTTGTAAACATTTTTTTACTTAAATATTTTTTTTGAACAACTATATATGTTTTAAACGATGAAAGAGTTTGCCACAGATGCTAGAAGAATGTTCTAAATATCTGACGCGGCCCTGTAACTTGTCATGATGAACCTTCAAATATAAGAAATTTTGATTTCTTTTCTTTAGGGAAAAGTCCTCATTCGCCCAAGCAGTGAGGACTAGCTAAACTGTAATGTTGGCACGTACTACATGGCAACTTGTTTTGTGGAGCATTGGCCTTACGATCAATGTTTTTTTTTAAATAATATGAGCATAAGTGTTAGGGTCGTATACTTTGTTGCCCCAATTGATATATAATAAAATAACTTGAAGTGTCGCATTCCAGCTTTAGCCTGCTGACAGCAAATAAATGATCAAACTTTCAGTTCAGCATGCCATCCACTCATCCGTAAGATGCACAACTTTCAGTTTCGATGGGCATTTACCACAAGTTGTGCATATCTATTTATGGCAGTGTTGAAATCCGACAAGGTTTCACCAAAAAGTCATATTAAAAAGAAACTTACATGTATGAAGTATTAAATGTAGACGAAAAAATTAACACATTACATTGATGAATTGGATTTCACGAGACGAATCAAACGAGCCTACTTAATCCATAATTTGCAACAGTAATGCTACAGTAACCATCCGCTGATTATTGATTAATTATTATCTATTTACCCGTTATTAGATTCGTCTCGCGATTTCCAGGCTAGATCTGTAATTTGTTTTATTAGTAGTTTATGTTTACTACTTCTAAATGGTAAATTTTTTTATGTGATTTTTCTCAAAAAACTGTCCGCCCCATCTATAAGTTTGTTGCTATTTGTAACTGCCTTGTAGGTGCAGCTATTTTTCAGCTCAGTGTCAGAAAAGTTCCTGGGCTGATGGATCAAGGAATGTGGTATGCCACTTCGGGAGGTTTTAACACTGCAGTGATGAAATTGTTCCCAATTCAGCATTATTCCCAATACGGGCACAACGTTCCCTGGATGAGGAACATGACACCGTACCACGAGAATACAATGGCAAGCTCATCCAGAAGATTTACTGGTGCTATGCTTCAAAGCTGCAAGAGAGCATGTTTTTTTTAGAAAAAAAAAGGAATTAGTTCGGGCCTCTGCATCCGCAACAAGAAAACATGGGAATCTCTTTGCTGCTCATGAATCCAGTCCCCTTGGCTTGAAGCCTCCAACATGTGCACCTCAAGGATTCCGGCAATGCATAGTAAGGGCAACGATCAGTGGCCACGTCGATGTGAGCAGAGAAGGCAAATAAATGATTAAAACTTTCAGTTCAACTTGTCATCCGTAAGACGCACATTAAAATGTAACTTTAGTCTGCTGAAAATTAATAAATAATAAACTTTGAATCGAGCTTTACCACAAGGCGTACATACACTACCGGAAACCGCTCCTTTGCCGTGCGCCTGAGTCTTTGCCGTGTGCATGTCCTCGGGCACACGGCAAAGGGCCGGCTTTGCCGTGTGCCAGAAAGCAGGCTCACGGCAAAGGCACTGCACACGGCATCGTGTGTCTTTGCCGTGTGCCCTGTGGCCTGGCACACGGCAAAGAATTATCTCACGGCTAAGGGACCCCTTTGCCGTGGGCCCAGATCCGGGGCTCACGGCAAAGGCCCACACACGGCAAAGTTGGAACCTTTGCCGTGAGCCTGATGACTCGGCCCACGGCAAAGGTGACGGCGTGTGACGGTCGTCACCCTTTGCCGTGTGCTAGCCGTGTGGCTCACGGCAAAGGGCTGGCACCACGTCAACCCTTTGCCGTGCGCCCCGGACCCTGGCCCACGGCAAAGGTAGGCCCACGGCAAAAGTTATTTTTTTAATCTTTTGTCACCCAAAATTTTTGTGGTGTCAATGTACCTTGCTTGGTGTTCCATGTTAAGATTTGGTGCATTTCACAAATTATTTGCTATATTTAGTTATTTTATTTCTTTTCTTGATATATCGTTGAAAATAACTTTTGAACTGCAAGTGTGTCGAATAATGGAATATAATGGATTCAAAGGGACCATACACGTTATTGAGTCCATTCTGAGGCCGTATCCATGAACTGTAATGAAAATTCGAGTGTGTGGTTCAAGAAACATGATTATGCACGTTGGGCCGAATCGTTTTTAAATTTTAGAAAAAAAATCCAAGTCTGAAAATCATCAGATTTGTCCTACCATTATGATTTTATGTGTATATGATGTGGTAAAAAGTTGAACACGTTTCGCACAAGTTGTCACATACGCTGCTTACAAATCGAAGAATCTCTGGAGAAGTTTCTGAGAGTTGAGAATGAGTAGTTCATATTGAGAGGCGTAACTGAAGTCGAATTAGGTTTTCACTTCAAAAGTTTTTCCATAGATAAAAGGCAACATAGATTAGCGAGACCAAATTTTCGTAAATTTTCGTACACATTTCATAATTTTATAATTTTTTTAATTGAATAATATGAACTCATATGTACATATATACATTAAGTAACGTACTTCTTATATATATTCATCAACCATGTTGTTAATTGAGTAAAGCAAGCCATGTTCAAAAGGTGACAAAGTTATGCAAAGATGAAATAATTGATCAAACTGAATTCAAACGATTTACATGATCTAAATCGAATTTGAATTTCAAACGCATGAAATACTAATTTTTTTGGTGTGAAAACCTTCAACATGAGTTGTTTAGGACCTTAGGCAAGGTAACAAATATTATCAAAGTTTGAACTGCGCAAAAAATTTTAAAAAATTTTAAACTTTGCCGTGTGTCATACCCCAGGGCACACGGCAAAGGGCCTTTGCCGTGAGCAAACCCTAAAAGCTCACGGCAAAGGGCCTTTGCCGTGTGCCCAGATCTGGTTCACGGTGGGCACACGGCAAAGAGGTGGCCTTTGCCGTGTGCCCCAGATCTGGGCACACGGCCAAGGTCCTTAGACTTAGCCAGTTTGAATCCCGCCCCGCACACACACCCACACTTAACCGCCGCCGCCGCCGCCAGCTCTTCCCGTTCGACGCCGCGCGCCGCTGCCGCCGCCGCCGTCACAGCGCGCCGCCCGGCCACGCCACGCCGCAGTCCCTCCCCGCGCACGCCGCCACGCCCCGCCGCCGTCCTGCACGCGCGCGCCGCCGGCCGCCGTTGCTCCCTCTGCGCGCGCCGGCCGCCGCCTCCCTCCCGCGCGCGCCGGCCGGACCGTCCCCTATGTGCGCCGTGCGTGCGTGCGCCACGGCGGCAGGCCAGCCGCGCGCTGCCGGCCCCTCCCTCGCCGGCCGGCCGCACCGGCCCCTCCCTCGGCCGGCAGCCCCGCCGGCCCCTCCCTCGCCGGCCACCTCCATCTCCGCCGGCCGGCCGTGAGGTAAATTTTTTTTGTTTTTTCTGTTTTTCTTTATTTATTTAGTTTAGTTAGTTTAGACAAAATATTTAGTTAGTTTAGACAAAATAATTTAGTCACTAAATTTATTTTAAATTAGTATGAGATTAATACTTTAGTTTATTTTAGCATACTTTAGACAATTACATTTTGTTTAGTTTAAAGTGAATTGAGATGAATTGGTGTACTTATATTAGATTAATTTGTATGTGATTGGACCTATGTTTTTTACTTGTTTAGTTAAGTTGAATTAAAAGATATATGTGTTTTGTGGTTGCCGGCCATCGTGTCGTTGTCTTTGTGGTTGTCGGCCATCGTGCCGTTGCTTTTGTTGCAGGTTTTGAAACCTCCCCGTGCAGGGGAGGTGCTGTCGAAATTTTTAAATTTTGACATTTTTTCTTTTTTTCAGCTTGTTGTAGGTTCTAGGCGTGACACCGTCCCCGAGTCGGCACCGTCCCCGACTCGCACCCGTTCCCGGCGCGTCACCATCCCCGACTCGCCCCCGTTCCCGGTGCGTCACCGTCCCCGACTCGCCGCCGTTCCCGGCGCGTCACCGTCCCCGACTCGCCCCCGTTCGCGGCGCGTCACCGTCCCCGACTCACCCCGTTCCTGGCGCGTCACCGTCCCCGACTCGCCCCCGTTCTCAGGTGAGACATAAATATCTTTCTGTCCTTGACATGCATGTTAGTGGTTAACGTAACCTAGGCGTCTCCCGTTCGAAAGTGATACGGTCGAAAATATGCAGAACTTTGCATATCTATGATCGTATCTGTTTCGAATTGTCCACGTTATTTGGACAACCGGAGGATGCGCAACCGGGGGTAGTTTCCATGCTCTACTCCGATCCGAGACTGAATTTCGGTAGCATCTCCCCGTTGTTCTCCGGATACACACTCTCCCTCTCGGGACGTGTATTTGGAGAACAGCGGGGAGATGCTGCCGAAATTCGGTCTCGGATCAGCGTAGATCATGAAAACTACCCTCGGCTGCGCATCCTCGGGTGGGATTAGGACCTATCTTTACCATTCAGCTAGGCAATATAATAATCGTGTAGATGCTATTTGTTTTATATTACTCATGCAATTGCTTATTATATCAATAATTCATATAATATAGGATGGGTGATCGTGAGTGGATGTACACTGGCGGGTCCCGTGGGGGTGAAATGACCTTGGATTGGATTCAGAGGACCGAGTCTTTTTTGGATTCAGCATTTGCAAACGTTAGAGGAGCGTCTATCACTTGGTGTCCGTGCAACAAATGTGGGAACACACGTGCACACACAAAGGAGGACATTAGAAATCATCTCTGCAAGCATGGGTTTACTCGAGACCGTACCAAGTGGAAATACAATGTTGCAGACTCGCGCACGAGAGACGAGGTCGTGAGACAACGCATCGAGGAACTTGATGATGAACCCGGGATAGCAGACATGTTAGAAGACTTTCACGCAGCACAAGTCGATGAACAACGCTTGGAGGAGGAGCCAGAGCCAACTGCAAAGGCATATTATGATATGTTGGCTGTGGCACAACAACCCCTGCACGAGCATACCAATGTTTCTCAGCTCGATGCCATTGCACGCCTAATGGCCATAAAGTCGCAGTTTAGTCCGGGTAGAGATGCATTTGATGTCATGTTGACAGTTTTTGGCAGCCTGCTTCCGGGTGGTCACATTCTGCCGAAGAACATGTATGAGGCACAGAAACTCCTTCGGGCACTTAAGATGCCATATGAGCAGATACATGCTTGTCCGAATGGATGCATCTTATTAGGAAACAGTATGCAAAAGCAAAGTACTGTCCAAAGTGTTTGACATATGAGCAGATACATGCTTCCAGGTGAGCGTTTGCCTTAGCACACGGCAAAGGCCCCAGCTTGGGCCCACCTGGCGCGGCCTTTGCCATGCGCCGGCCCCTGTGGCACACGGCAAAGGCCCCACCTTGGGCCCACCTGGCGCGGTCTTTGCCGTGTGCCCGCCGTGACGGCCCACGGCAAAGACCCGTAACGGGCACGGCCGTTAAGCCCAAACTGGCACACGGCAAAGACTTTGGCACACGGCAAATCTTTGCCGTGTGCCCGCGTTGGGGCTCACGGCAAAGATGGCCTTTGCCGGCCAATCTTTGCCGTGTGCCCTTTGCCGTGAGCCGTACACGGCAAAGTTCTTTGTCGTGTGCAAAACTACCTTTGCCGTGTGCTTCAGTTACACGGCAAAGGCGGCGAATCCGGTAGTGATATCCTAAAGCTTAGAGTCACAAAAGTTCCTGAGCCGATGGTTCAAAGAGCATAAATCTAGCTAGGAACCTAGCTGGTACGTTACATAAGGGAGGTTTGAACACTGAGCGCAATTTATCAGAATTCAGAGACGACAATGTGGCAAAACCATTGAGAAGATTTACTAGAGGTATGCTTTAAAGCTGCAAGAGAGAGCTTTTTCTTAAAAAAAAATCGACCTCTGCTACCGCACATAGCCATGCAAAAAACCCAACTATGGGAATCTCTTTGCTAGTTCATGAATCCTGTCCTTGGCTTCAACATCCTCACCCCGAGAGTTCTGGCAATGCACAACATGGGCAACGAATGGTGGCCGCATCGATGTGAGCAGAGCAGGCGTCTTCCACGTCACGTCCGTCCAGCAAGCCAGAAGCGTCCTTCGCCACGCGAGCCTCACTCCTGCACACAACACACGCAGAGAGTCAGAATGCACTACGGGAAAGCCTTTAGATGTCGAGTGTCAAATCTTTGCCGAGTGTCTTTTTTCGGACACTCGGCAAACAAGCTCTTTGTGGAGTGTAAAAAAAGACACTCGGCAAAGGTTTTGACACTCGGCAAATAAACGCTTTGCCGAGTGTTATCAAAAACACTCGGCAAATATGGATGTTTGCCGAGTGTATTTTTTGACACTCGGCAAAGAGCTTCTTTGCCGAGTGTTTTTGTTGACACTCGGCAAAGATGAGAGTAATTTAAATTCTAAAAAAGCAAATAAAGTCTAAAAATCATGAGATTTGGCATGATGTGATGGTGTCACACATGGAAGATGTGGTAAAATATTGAGAAGATTTCACACATTTTGTCACAACCATGTTTACAAAATCGAAATATCTCACAAGAAGTATATGTGTTATTCTATGTGAGAGTGTTAGTGAATGTATTTTTTGAATACAAACTTTTTAATATGATCTCATATGAAGAAAAGTTTTATATCAAAATTGTACAACTCAGTGAAATATAAAACTTTGTAGTTTACAACTTTTGTATTTGAGACTTTTTAATATTTCAAAATATCATTATAAGTTATCAAATTTGAAATCTAAATTTTAAAACATTCAAATGACCTTGGATTTAAATAAGTTCTATACCAAAGTTGAACAACTCAACGGAATATAAAACTTTCTAGTTGAAAAGTTTTTTATTTGAGATTGTTTAGTACTTTAAAAATACATTATAAGCTATCCGATTTCAAATTTCAAAATTTAAAAAATTTCAAATAACTTCAGATGTAAATAAGTTATATATCAAAACTGTAGATCTCAAAAAGATGTAAAACTTTGTAGTTTACAACTTTTTCATTTGAGCTCATTTGGCTATGTTAAATTGCATTGGAAGACACCTAAAGAAATACACTTGCCACGTCAGCGATCCGCAACTTCAAAATCGCGGCCTCCCATTGGTCCAAACTGGAGTACGTGGATCCTCCCTCTCTCTTTCTTCCACACCGGTCTCTCTCCTTCCTTTATTCTTCTGTCGTCTCTTTCCCTCCTCTATCCTCCGGCGTGGCGGCCGGCGTGGCGCCGCCACCTCCCCTCCCTCGGCCGGCGGCGGCCGGCGCGCGGCGCCCCATCCCCTCCCTCCGGTGCGACGGCCGGCGCGGCGCCCCCTCCCCTCCCTCTCCTCTCTTGGCGACGGCGCGCGGGGCTCCCTAGGGCGCGCGGCTGCGCTCCCGGAGGCGCACGGCGGCGCGGCGCGGGCTCCTCCCTCTCCTCTCTCTCGGCGGCGGCGTGCGGGGCTCCCGGCAGCGCACGGCGGCGCGGCACGGGCCCCTCGCGCTCCTCTCTCGGCGGCGGCGCGCAGCGGGACGGCGTGACCCCGGACCCCCGAGTCGTCGGCAGCGCGAGGCTCCAGGCAGCGCGCGGCGCGGCCCCCTCCTCCCTTTCTGGCGCGCCCCCCCTCCCTCGCCGGCGCGTGCCCTCCCTTTATGGCGCGCCCCCCCCTCCCTCGCCGGCGCGTGGCTCCCTCCATCGCCGGCGCGCGACCCCCTCCCTCGCCGGCACGCGGCCCCCGGCGCCCGCACCCCTCCCTCGCGGCGTGGCGCGGCCATGGCGGCACGGCCTGGCCCCGACGGCGGTCGACAGGTGGGGCCACGGCGGGCAGCGGCGGCCCGACCGGCAGAATGTTTTTTTTTTATTTTTTTTTTCCAAAAATGTTTGCCGAGTGCCAAGTGTAACACACAGCGAACTGTTTGCCGAGTGCCTGAAAAGTAACACTCGACAAAGAGTCTCTTTGCCGAGTGCTCTTTGCCGAGTGTAAACACTCGGCAAACACTTTGCCGAGTGTTTTTGTGCCTTCGCCGAGAGCCTTGGGCACTCGGCATCTAACTGGATTCCCGTAGTGATGTCAGATCAAGGCACTACTCTCTCCACTGTACCTTGCTGCAAAAACAAATTCTATGTTGCATCATAATATGTGTTACAAGAATCTTTGCTACCAATAATCTACACATAAACTTTGCATACCTTTTGATGACCATGAGCTCCCTATAATGCCAAAGCAAGATGGCAACAACAAACCAGCCGACCAAACCAACCACCATGGCCAGAAGCATCGTGTCGCTGCCGGCCATTAGAGGGTCCAGAAGCTGCTGCCCTGTGACGGCGAGCCATGGCCGGCGACGAACACGAGCAGATCCAGACCCACCTCCCCTATCGGAACCTCGTCCTCTTCCAGCGGCGAACAATACCAGAGGACCAACGATATATATAGTCGTGGAGATCACCACCGCAATTCCGCAAAGATCGGGCTGCCATAGACGACGGCCTCCCGGCAGTGCCGCTCGACGAGCACCTCCCCGCGGCTCTGGTAGCTCGGCGTGGCCGCCGCCGCGGCGGCCGCGGTTTGATCTTTCCCGGCGCGCTGACGGCGATCGGCGATGGCGCGCCCGAGAGTGGCGGCGAGGAACATCACGGCCGCGCCGGCGGGGGGCGTGACGAGCTCGCCGGCGGCGATGGCGAGCAGCGGCAGGAACGTGGTGCGTGTCACCACGGCGGCGCACGTGTCCGTCGCGCCGGAGAAATTTAAAGCGATGGTCCAGGAGAAGAGGTAGGCGCAGATCGGCGGCGACATCGCCCACAAGACGGCGGAGAGGGCGCCGGCGGCGCTGGAGCTTTGTAGCGTCCTCGCGGTCAGCCACGCGAATAGAAGTGTCAGGACGCACATGGCACCGGCGATGGCGCGGGGCAGCGCCGGCGGCGGCGAGTTTTTGCCAGCGTCCTTGCCGGAGGCGACGGGTGGGGAGCGGTGGCGGCAATCTCCATCTTGCGGCTTTAGCCTCCTCCTAAAACTCTCGATCGTGTAATGTTTTCTCCCCGAAATCTCGATCGGCGCTGATGTGTTAAATTGAGGTATCGTATTAGATGTTTCCAATCTTAGAGCAACTCGAAGAGACTATCTAAATCCTTTCTGATTGCTAATTTTAGAGATTTTGATTAAAAAGTTACCTCTTAACAGCCTCTCTATTTGGTTATTCGAACGTAGTCACTATTTATTCCGGATTTCTCGCTAGCAAAATATAGAAAAGAGTACAGGCAAGATATAGAGGAGCTGTTGGAAAACATGAAGATATAGAAAACGACTTTTATACAAATGACTCTTTAAATGATGATCTAGAGAGTGATTTTTAGAGAGACTCTTGAAGATGCTTTTACTGCGAGAGAGATTTCGGTTTAACTAGAATGTCTTTCAGTGGATTTCGTCTTTTACAGGTCTCACTACCGGAGAATCGGCATTTGCCGTGTGCTAGTGACCTTTGCCATGTGTCAGTCAGTTGACACACGGCAAAAGGCACTTTTGCCACGTGTCACCTAGTTAACACACGGCAAACAGATAGCACACGGTCTCGCTGGAGAGAAAAAACTAATTAGAAAGTGATTGGTGGGAGGGTTTATTTGTTAAAATATCTCACCTCTTTGTTGTGTCATCGGATGGAGATCTCACGTCTCTGATTGTAGTTTGCATAGTTTCCACGGGAAGATAGTTTCCATCGGATACGCTGCCTTTCTAATTTGTCAGACGATGCCCCTTGGATCTTATTATTATTTTCGCGTTGAACAGGTTTCAGTTTAGATGAAATGAAGATTTTGGAGTAGCAGGAAATAGGAATTCGAGCCACAAGGATGCTATGATTCACTCTTGTCTAATGTGCTTTGCAAATGGGGACCTTGGAATCTTTAATCGCCTTCTTATGTCATGTACCATGGAAGTTAATTATGTGCTGGTGGCTTATGCTATCAAAGCTTGTTTCTATTCATGTATATGTATGCTCTTTTGCAGCTTCCTTGGCTTATAATCTGGAAGATAAGATTGTTCAATTCCTGTTAGGCCTTGATGATCAATGTCTAATTTGATTCAACTTCACATAGGTGGATATCTCTAGCTATCAGGACTGACTTTCTCGATTCCCTGCCAATGATTGACGTATCTCCACTTGGACCTCGCCTTTTGCTAAAATGAAACGGAGTATGTGATTAGTCTGAATTATGAAGCCATGCATGTGGTGCTTTCAAAGCTGAAAAAGCATGCCCCCTATAGTTAAATGCTAGTACATCTGTTTCAGTATAAGATATGATTCAGCAATAAGATTTTATTATGGATCATACTATTGTGGAACCATAGCGTGGGCTCACTGGAGAAGAAGGTACGGTGGATGGGGGAAATTTCATCAAAATGGACAGAAGAACAGATACATTTTAGTACAAATAAAGTCAGAAACATTAACAACTACAGCATCTATGGCTTCCAGTTGCACAATTGCACTTCGAATGTCTCGGGCAAACACAGTCCAGGCAAAGACTGGCGGCCGCGTCGATATGAGCTGAGCAGGCGTCCTCCTCGTCGCGCCCGACGAGCAATCCCGAGGCGTCCTGCGCCGTCCTGGGCTCGCTCCTCTTGATCGCCGCGAGTCGCTCGTACTGCGCCTCCAATGCGCGGCCGTACCCGAAGATTCCGGCCATGGCCAACGCGCCGGCCCAGACGACGACGACCGCAGCGGTCGTGCCGACGTGGGCGCCTGCCACTCCGGCGACGACGACGCAGCCGATGACAGCAGACACCATGGACCACACGAAATCCTCGTTGTCTGCCTGGAGGGGGCTCCCTTCCAGCTGCAAGTGGCGCATCACCAGGAGGAAGGGCCCGGCGCCGAGCATGAACAGGCCCAGCACGACGTCGCCGCCGATCTCAGGTTTCGCCGCCGGCTCCACCGTCAATGCCACAAGCGACATGATAACGAAGGGCATGCCGGCGGCGAAGAGCATGCCGACCACGACGCCGCAGCCGGGGCGGTCGTGCTCGTCCTCCGCGCGGCTTCGGTAGCTCGGTGCCGACGTCGCGGCGGCGGTGATGGCGGTTCGCTCGGTGCCCACGCGCTGCCGCCGGAAGGAGAGGGCACGGCCGACCTTGATGGCGGAGTAGACGGTGGCGAGGAACATCGCGGCGGCGCCGGCGCAGGGCGTGGAGGTGACGAGGTGGGCGGCCGCGTCGGCGAGCAGCGGCATGAACGTGACGCGCACCAGCAGGGACAGGACGTCCGCGACTTTTGGGCCCGACAGCGCGACGGCCCAGAAGAAGAGGTAGGCGCAGATCGGCGGCGACAGCGCCCACACCACGGCGGAAACGACCTCCTCTTCTCCCTCGCCGGAGGAGAGGTGGCACAGCGCCCTCGCCGCGAACAATGCGAACAGTAGAGACACGACGCACACGATGACAGCCGGCGACTTCTTGTCCTTGTTCTGGCCGGAGGCGGAGGCAACTTCTTCCATCTTGCCTGCTTGCATCCTCAACGAACGCTTGTATGGTCCAGCTCGTTCGTCCCACCATTTATACTTGATTCCCGCTGTTAATTAAAGCAAGTATTTCATGAGTTCATATCGGATTCAAGTTGAACCATGTATTTCCCAACGTTTCCAAAAATGCCTCCAATTATTTGTACTGGATTCCCGCTGTCAATTAAAGTTCTTCACGAGTTCATATCGGATTCGAGAGTTGCACTTGTGTTTCCTA
The DNA here is from genome assembly GCA_015476505.1 of Urochloa ruziziensis. Lineage (NCBI taxonomy): Eukaryota > Viridiplantae > Streptophyta > Magnoliopsida > Poales > Poaceae > Urochloa > Urochloa ruziziensis. The sequence continues at coordinate 6,066,298 of CM027120.1, read as the reverse complement.
ACATTTCCAAAAATGCCTTTGCTTTCCAAACTTACTCGGAGGTTTCAGGTTCTGGATACTTCCATGTCAGGATCCAGCCATGCTTATAAGAAGAAAAGGCCGCCTGCGAGAGGATTGTATTGTTCGATCGTCAGAATACGTACACCAAGATCAAAATGGACATGGAAACGGAAGCAACCGTCGTGCCGTCCACCGATCCGCGCAGCAAGGCCAAGCACGGGCGCAACGCCGGCAAACATGACAAGGAAGAAGCCGTGGAGCGCATGTCCGACGACACGGAGGCCGGCCTGTTCCTCCTCTCGGTCGTGTTCGCGGCGCTCGCGGCGTGGGCGCTGTGGCGTGCCGGCGGCGACCCGCCGGTGACCGTCGTGTGGCGGCTGGCCCTGCTCCTCTGCGGCTGCCTCGCCTGCTGGATCGGCGCGCTCTCCGGTGCGGGAGCGCAAGCCGTGCTGTTCCGGGTGTGGTACGCCGCGCTGGCCGCCTTCGCCGTGGCGAACCGCCTCAGCGCCGGCGCCGGGATGGCCGCCATCTTCGTCGTGGCGCTGTGCGTGGCAGGGTTCTTCGGGTACTATCTCGCCGTGTACACGCACGGCACGAACAAGACGAGCAAGTAGAGGCTTAGAGAAGATTGAGAAGGTCAAAAAAAAAAAATCTTCTCTACTCGGTCATGGACGCATGTGTGCAAACTGCAAAGTGCATGCGTTGAGATCTTTGTTCTCTGATTCTTCTCGTATTAGCACGCAATCGTGTTGCCGGTGTTTTTATGGAATTATTACTGATCAATGACAGTACATAAGGAAAAAATTGTGTGGATAAATTTTCGTAATCTAATTAATCAGTATTCCGTACGCCCTAGCGGGTTATTCTTCAGCAAAAATCTGATTTTGAAAGCATTTAAGCGTCTGTCTTTCTTACCGTTTTTTGCACCCATCAAAGGTAGAGTAGACACCAATTTTATATCTCTTGTATATATTTATAACTTTTTTTACACCAATAGTTAATAGAAGCTTCAGCTCTTCGTCAGAAAGGTCATTTGCTCAAATTTGTAAGTTTTGTCCGAAACCAAATAGGAGCCCGGTGAGCTAGGCAACTAAGCCAAGGCAGGAGCCTGGCGAAAGCGGCCCCCAAGATAGAGATGGACAGCGGCAGAGTACAAGATTTACTGTACTAGTCGTTAACCCGTGCATTCGTACGGGCTAAGCATGGAACATTAGTTTGTGATTTGCTAAAAAAATATACTATTTGGATCTTAGTAGTATAATAAATTTAAAAGGAACCTAACATCATTAATAACATATTTAAATAGATAATGAGAGAAACAAAAAAGATTAATTAAAAGGTTACTGCTCAATGCTCATTGCAGACAACCTATTCATGCTATACTAAATCATCACACTTGTCGTTTGTTCATCCAATGTTCATTTGAACCAAGCAAAATGTCTGGAATGACTCACCACACTCCCATACTCATCCTTATTATGTCTTCACTATCTTCTTGGATTACCTTTTTAGTACATTTTTCTTTTTTTTCTAAATAAATTCAACCCACCTGGTAGATAGATATATGCATATATTTTTCATTTATACATCTCCTATGAATTTATTTAATAATATATGTTACTTTATGTTCTTATTACATTTGCATAATACACCATCATACTATGACATCGAACTACATATTTTAATTGTAGAATAGTATTTTAGGAAGATCATACTAATCAAGTCTTGTCGATGCAACAAAATCCTCAGTCATTTGGATTGGGATAAAATATTAAACTAACTGCAAGTTTGATAACTAAATAAAATTTAGTAATGTAAACACCCTCATATATAATTAGCTATTTGTGCAAATGCAAATGATAGTTTGGACAATTAGATAAACAATATATAGTATGAACAACTGAGCAAATTTTTCTTTTTCTAAGATTGTAAAAGCATTTCATCTGCTTTAACTTGGTACTTTAGATCCTTTATAATCTGCACAATGTACTAACTAAATGGGAAAAGAAATTACCAAATTTGGATGGCGAAAATAGCTCTTGATCAACCGAACCCAGATTTTGGATTGGTTAAATCTGAGCATGCTCGATGGTGGCAAGTGAATGGTGACAGCATAAGGCTTATTTGACCGTGACGAACCGATCGAGGAACTATCCGCATGATTGAATGATGCAATATGCTTCCAGAAACGTCAATTAGCTGTATTGGTTGTTGTTTCTAACAGGTAGCACTCTTAATGGCCGTGGCAAGGCAACATCAACTGCATAACTAACAAACAAATATGTAACTATGTAAGTTTCCTAGATTATTTTCAGGACATGAACATTTAACGTGTATATACACTGATCACCTCCCTAGCTTATTCCGTTCATAATAAGGTATAAACTTATCTATTAATCTCTGTCTATCCAGACACAGAATCGAGTTCTATAGCAAAGGAATTGTTGTGAAACACGTCGTCAACGGTTGGATCTTCTCCCTCTCACGCCTCTCACGACAAGCACACAAGAAACAAGTATAAAGTAGACAAGAGACAATATAGGTGGAGCTTCTTTTTATACCTCAAATCGATGTATTACAATGGGGTGCTCCTCCGATTATATAGTCCGAACTAAGGCTAGAGATTATGGTAAGAGCCCACAATCAACCGGACAAGGTCTAGAACTTCTAGTCCTCCTTTCCTTCTCGGAAAGTCCGGTTGTTTTACAACACCGCGAATGCATATGCCTCATCAAAAACTCCATCTGAAAACCCAGTGGGAAAAATGGTTCTTGGAGAAAAGAGTACATATCAACCGCAATTGTATTGCACATGTTGTCTCATCAAAAACCTTATGTGAGAAACCTTCAAGTAAAAACTCACAAACGGAAAAAGAAGAGTACAACATTAAACCTTCTAGTTATACACAATTCTATATTTACTATTCTTCATGAATAGTGATGAATCTTAAAGGTTTATGCATGAACTTCATGATTCTTGCACTAATAATCTTCATGATCTTAAATAATCAAGTGGTAAACCTTCACGGTAAATTCAAAAATTAATCATCAAATTGATTCCTTTTGAGTAACAACATGATTAAAAATATGCTCCCCCTCATAACGACATCGTTTAAACTTCAGTGTTCAATAATGTCTTAGTTACATTCTACATAAATGTGTATGAGTACAATAATTAATCCTTCAAAGACTTAACTATGATAAAGAGCAATGCTTCAAGCATTAATAACCACTTATTAATTGTGCAATACCAAAAAAACTTTATCCTTTCAAAGGAATATGGGGCTAATAAGTTTCAATTTCACATATCTTCTAGATATTTGATTTCAAACTTCAATATTCAAATTTGAAATAATAACAACTCTATCTAAGTGGTTCTAGTTTATAACCAATGATCTATTCACTAGATCTTCAAAAATGGCTTATTCCACTGTAGATAAATCAGTCTTCACTTTGGCATTTGAGGGGATAATTCAAATCGTCAATCACCAATATACCTTCTGTGGTATGTGAGAATACTTACTATCAATACTAGATACCTATGCACAAGTGCTTAAATGGTACATTTAGGACCATATGATTCCTCACTTCATTCTTAATTTATTTGGGTCTGTATAAAGTTAATTCATATCTTCGAGATTATTAGTGTTCATTCAGGAAATGACTGATAAGTTATTCATTGACTATATGCTTCAAGGATTTTGTAATTCTTCAAGAATAGTATTTCTCTTATGTGAGAAATCCTCTCATGCAAAAGAGAAGTGATTTACACCTTTTAACTTGAGTTCTTCAATGAACTATTTTAAAAGTGTTATTCACAATAAGTCATTCTATGACTTTATTTCCTTCCAAGATTTAGCTCTTTTAGAGATTTTAACAGAATTATTATCTACCTTAGACATTTAATACTTGGTATGAGATTTACTTTTAATTCCTTCGAGGAATGATGAGTCCTTAAAGGATCACCTATGGATTTTCTAAATCCACCAATTAACTGCATAATATTTAATTTATTCTTTCTTTCCATTTGTCAGATAAATAACATAATATTCACTCAAACATAATGGGAGTTTGTTAGTCTTTAAAAGACCAATAAACCATTGCATTTCATTGTATCATTATTTCATAATGACTTATCTAATTTGAACTTGCGTGTTCAAATATTTTCTTAATGGTTTAACCTCAATTGCATCTTTTTAGTGACCCAATATGTGTGCTTCATCCAACTCTGCCATGGACTTTATTCGTGGATCCATATTCTCATTAGAGAAATATTTGCAATGATAGAGGTAATGTTGTCGACATTTAATCTTTTCTCACATATCTTCAGGATAAGACTATGATATAGTCAAATAATATCTGCTATCCCAACACAAAATAGTGCGCGCGCTTTGTAGTGTTAGGCTTTCATCTTCATGATAACCATTCTTAATTTGTGAGGTATTTGACCATGATGGTCTTCTTTCTGGAGTTCTATGGAGGTTTCAGTAAAATTTGTATGACAAGTTCATTTAATCCAAAACCAACAGGCGTCCCTGTAGATTTTAAATTAATGATCAAGTCATTTTCCATGGTGAGTATATTATTAAATACCCGGGATATACCACACATAGCATCATGTTTACTACAAGTAAACTTAACTTCCGGTTAATAACTTCAGGTTGTTTCTCCTAATTTCCAGTTTCCCATTTGTGAGTATTCATTATGTGCACATTCTCACTGGGATAAATTCCTTCAAAGAGTTCCACTTCAAGTGTGTTTCCACATCACGTGGTGCCCTTCATGGGCTTCCTCACATTTAAATATTCTGGCATTATACTCAGCTTCATGCGAGTATGATTTAGTGCGTGTTTTTATTCGTGCTTCAAGCTTTCAAGAATATTTTATGAAGATCATTATTCCATTCAATACAAGGCATTCATATAGGCTTTTTTCTCCCTCTAATGCCAGTATTACATCTTCATAAATAATAGCATACTTCCAATAATATCCCCATGAGCTTTACATAATGGAATTTCATATCCATATTTTTAAACTTCAAGTTAATGCCCATGTATGCTAATATGGTGAAATTAATAATTTTTCACGCACCTAATTTCAAAATTTAGGGGTCGTTTGTTCCGCAGTGAGCTAGACTTTATTTGTATATTATGCAATTTGGTATATTCTGCATACCTACAAATTTGCAGTTCTAAAAAGTCACAAGACTATTTTATTGTCTAACTTCTTTATTTAGCCTAAAATATTTTGATTCAAATACTCACGTTTATAGTAATTTAGAAAAATAAACTTCACGTTTATAGTTTGCAACATTAAATCTACACAAAATTTCTTTTAATTGCTTATACATTTAGGAATTCCTTATGCCTTAAGATTTTGAACCCATAAATACGAAATAGTTTTCCACACAATGAACTAGCAGGTCCATCTTTTAATTGTCCGCAAACTCATTCTAATGGAGTCATTCAATTTCTAATTGATTGAATAAAATCACTATTGTCCCGATTTCAAATTGGTTTGCTCCCCCTGATCTCAACCTACTTGATCACTTCTAGTCATATTGTACATCTGCATGAAATGCACAAGTTGGGTCAGCGTGCAAGCTGATTGATAGTGCGTTGTGATGGCTGGCTGACCATCTTAACAGTGAGAGCTACTACTCAACAGGAGAAGCTTGAGTATGTATAACATGCGAGCTAATACAATGAAAACAATAGTATTGTGGCTTCTAGCCAACATAAAGCGGAATTTAGTCATAATACCCATGCAAAGGCTAATAATGTAGGAACATGCAAGTTGTCACATTATTGTGAAAAAACTATTAACTAGTCATTCTCAGTGACACAGTGCTACACGCGCGTGTAGAAAGGATTTTCCCTATATATATATATATAATATTATATAGAGGCTATGCACAAAGCTTCAAGCTTAGTCATTATAATGACCATAGCTACAGGCCAACTTGCGCGTTGGTTTGTCCATCAATCTAACAGGATGTAGCTCTAAACCAACAATACTACAAGATTAGGGATATGCCTATTAGATTTTTCAAGTTTATCCACATTCTTTATATGTCTCTATGCTCCAAATTTCTTCTTTTTTCATATCGTAATTGCACTTCAGGTGATGCTATCCTTCAAGCATAATTTATGAACTATTTCAAATATTACATAGAATTAAACTATACTGCTAGTATATTTATGGATGATATGAAATCCATATAGCTGTACAGTGTACAATAATGTGGTTTGGGTAAAATAAACTTCTAGTTAAACGGCTTATGTATTCGGTACATAGTTGAGTAATATACAATTTCTAGACTAAATTGAATCTTCTGAGTTCAATTAAAAAGTATATACATTACTAGTTAATGTGCTGCATAAAAATTCAATTTCCGTTCTACCTTCATGGTAGAAATGCACAATAACCGTAACCTTCATTGATTTACAACATTCAGCATATAATTCTTTATTTATTTCATGAGATTAAAGTTATTACTTCAGGTAAAAATTGCTACAAGCAAGTGGGCATAAAATAAGGTGAGAAAAACCTATATAGAGGTAAGAAACACTAATATATTCAATTTGCCCTTCTATTCTGGGAAATATTCTTAAAATTTTGCTAAACCTCTAGTATGGAGCAAAAAGTAATTGTTCTCTCTTCGTGAGCATAACCAGATTCTTCATGAATATAATTAATAATGCACCTTATGTAGAAAATTCTATTTATGTATGATTAAGGGGTGAGTATGAAACTTCTTTGTTTCAATGCATCTCCCCATGATCCTAACATCACTTCAGGAATGTATCTTATTTTCCTTCCAATTCTATAATTTATGCATCACATAAAATATTTTCTATATTGAATTTATGCGTATTCTTCTTGAATTGCAAAAATACCTACGTGGCAAATAATGTGATTCTTCAAGAAAATAAATAAATTTTGTATAACTTCATGTTATTTATAAACTCAAATAGTTGGCATACAACTTACGAATTTACTGCTATTGTAAAATCATAATGCCATGTTGGAAGAAAAATAAGTTGTTTCACATGGACAAAATAAATTTTAGAGTTATATAGCATTTGTTCTTGAAATTATACATTACTATACTTTAAACCAATGATAAAAATTTCTTCTAGAAATAGTGGACTTCATGTCACTTCCTACATTATTTATGCAATTGCTACAAGCACACTTCATGTGTTTAAATGCATTAAACAAGTGCAAAATTAATTAAGGTTGGTTAATCTATTCAATATATTTGTTATTTTCCCAGAATTAGCAAAAATGATGCCACATTTATCACTGCTAGGAAAAAAATATGACACTCTCAGGGGTGTAACATGTCTAAGATTCTTCAAGATTTGAGAGAGGTCATAAACCTAAAACCATTTTCTATGATTAAAGGTAAAGTTCTAGCCACTTCAAGGATTAATGATTCAAATTTTCAGAATCATACATCCATTAAATATGCTAGATAAAAACTAAATATGAGCCTCAAAAGGGCTTCAAGATTTAGAGAGCTCATATACCTAAAACCATGTTTCTATGATTAAAGGCATTATTTTACTGAATAAAATAAAAAAGGTAAATAAATTTCATAGACAAAGCTAAACTGCAAGTTTTTTTAAGGCATACTTATTACCCTTCATGGGTCGTTCGTCATCGTCGGCGACCCTATCTGTCCAAACTCGCCTGAAATATTTCACTCTGCTTCGTGCAGAGGGTAGCCAATTGTGTCGGAGGTGCTGTGGTCCAACGAGGTGCACCGATGATTGGCAGGTTGGCTTCACGTCTTACCCATATCTCGACATGCGGTGCCAGGTGATGGAAGTGCCCTCTGGCTTCGTGCCATGCTCCCCAGCGCTTGCAAGCACTGCTAGGTGCTAGGCAAGTGAAGGTGGTGCGCTTTTGAGCGGGTGATCTATAGACGGCAATTACAGGCCATTACTGGGCAACACGCTATAGGCGTTGCTTCAGGCGGGTCGGTGGTGCGCGGGCTGCGCGGCTGTAGCAGCCTTGGAACAGCTGCAAGCGGAGGCTGGGCCGGGCGGGGCCGCAACTCATGCTCGGTAGAGTCCACAATTTCAGACGGCGCACGATTGTGGAAGTTTCGGGTGGTGCGATTACGGGTGGGATTTGACTTAGAGCGGGTTTCAACTTTAGATATATGGAGTACAGATTAGGCTTCAAGCGACGAGTTCGTGTGGTGCCCTAGCCTTATGTTGGCGGCAGTACTCATCTTCTGGCGATGGCAATCAACTTCTGGTGGCCGTGTTTGTCTGCTGATGGACGCAATGTCTGGCTTCATGCACGCTAGTCATTCAGGTGCACGCTAGATGTACTTTCCGAGCAATAATATTGTTGACGGATTTGTATTGCGCTGACCTAAATACTTCGTGTATACAGGATGTACTAGAAGCGCTATATGCATAGCTTCCTTGCTCGCATACTTCACATACAAATCAACCTGGTAAGCTTTTGTGTGTTCTACAGGAACATACACATGCATACCCGTGTGGACCAAAAACACAAAGGTTACGTACCGATGAACACTTATGATCAAACAACCTTCATGGCTGATCGAGCTAGTAGACCAACAGGCAATCAGCAGATGCAATCACACGAAAACCCCTTTTCTAATAATGAGATTTATGCCCGAAATCTTCGACGTGCTGGCCGGTAACATTATTGTGTCAATCGTGCAAAAACAATTTGACGTCTACTACTTGGTAGATCACTTTTAGAAGATTAAACCATCCAAATCAAAGATTGGACTACTCAGATTTAATCTACTAAAAAAATTCATACATTTGTATATTTGATGCCAATTGATCTACTCCACTTGCCGCGTAGGGCAGTTATCAGTAGATACATACAGCGTAGGGCGTTAGGCATGGTCGTAGACATGCCTGCTTGATGACGAGTCGGTGCAGATCCGTTCGCTGGCGACGTTGATATAGTCGACGTCGTCGAAGTAGTCGTCGGCGAGGATGACGGTGGGACCGCCGGCGTCATGCTTGATGGCGACTCCTCCGACGTGGTCGACGAAGAGCGGTCGTGCTGATAACATGTTGTGAAACACGTCGTTAACGGTTGGATCTTCTCCCTCTCACGCCTCTCACGACAAGCACACAAGAACAAGTATAAAGTAGACAAGAGATAATATAGGTGGAGCTTCTCTTTATACCTCAAATCGATGTATTACAATGGGGTGCTCCTCCGATTATATAGTCCGAACTAAGGCTAGAGATTATGGTAAGAGCCCACAATCAACCGGACAAGGTTTAGGACTTCTAGTCCTCTTTTTCTTCTCGGAAAGTCCGGTTGTTTTACAACAGGAATAACCTTGTTAATTAACATATGAATTTTCTTAGTGCCCACACATAATTTGGGATATAAATATGTTAAATTAAAAACAATGCTTCATTCTTTTCTGTGCGTCCTCCTGTCGTGCACAGACATCATGCTCGTCACAACTTCAGATTACAAAAATCGACTGGATAGACATCAAATTAGAGCTTTTTCGGGAGCCAAACAATTCCTAACAAAACACAACAACACAGTGACGATTCACTGCTCAAATAGCATATCTCAATTAAACTAACATTGGGTTCCAAAGCTTACACATGTATACGGAGAGTCGGAAACAATGTTACTGTAGAGGCGCCGAGAGGTGGACTCATCATCGATGTGCTTTCCTTACTACAGATCGCCGACTGATTGGGATTGGGTTCACCGATGGTGAGGGGAATACAGCAAAAGACCTAGTATTTTCATGGATATTGCTGTTGCCCTTCGTTGCTGTCTGGGAGGAGGATACATTTGTTCGGGAAAGGAATATATATTTTTTGGCTTTTGACATACTCGGATACATCAGGGACTTTTAAATTTTGTTTTTTGAGATGGAAAAAAAAACAACGTGAGCACAGCGTTGCATTTTTTTTGGATTTTTTGAGAGACGGAACAAAACACGAGAGCACAGAGTTGCCTTTTTTATCCCGTGAACAGGAAACGTCACTACGGGGAAACTGGACGTTTGCCGTGTGCCAGGGGGCACACGGCGAAGTTGTTTGCCGTGTGCAAAAGGCTTTGCCGTGTGCAAAATGGCACACGGCAAACCCTACGACGGCGAAGCCTTCTTTGCCGTGTGCCAGATCATGGGCACACGGCAAAGCCCCGATCTGGCACACGGCAAAGTTTTGATCCCGAAAAAACGCAAAATAAAATAGCAAAACATTTTATTTTAATGGGGAAGGACCCCATCGGCCATTTCCCACTGTCGCAAGTCGTGCACTTTCGGCGGAAAAATTGCACGCTACGCGGCCGGTGGGGTTTGAACCCGCGCCCTCCCCTTTGCGTGTAGCCTCCTCTACCACTGCACCACTCGAGTCTTTGTGTCTGTATCCCATTTTGATTCCCCTCATATTAAACTTTTCTGAGTTTAAATTGTTTATTTGAGGCCCTAAATGACTTCAAATAAAAAGGTTGTGAACTACAAAGTTTCATAACTTTTCAAGATCTACAACTTTCATTTTGGTCAAAAGTTCATCCGATGTCGTTTATAAAATTTGAATTTCAAAATTTTATGGCTTTGCCGTGTGCCTAGATCCAGGGCACACGACAAACATTTTCAAAACTGTTTGCCGTGTGCCCTGGATCTGGGCACACGACAAAGAGTTGTTTGCCGTGTGCCGCCCCCCCGGGCGCACGGCAAACATTTTCTGGCTAAACAAAAAAATTTAAAAATACCAAACGGATTCAAAAAATAACCAAATTTGGGCATGAACCTGTCTAAGGTGTATGTAGACTATACAAAATGAGTTTTGTTGTAAAACAAAATTTCAATTGTCACGTTGCTTCAAATCACAACATCTCTTTCACAACTCTTAGAATCTTCTCCCGAGAAGTTTCGGTTTGTAAAGAGGCAATGCGTCAACTTGCTCGAAACCTTCTACATTTTTTAACATAGCCTCTACGTATGAAAACATGACATCATGCCAAAATTTATAAATTTTTTGACCCTTTTTTGTATTTTATAAAATTTTTAAACGAACCGAGCCCAAATTCGGGCACACGGGAAGCGAGCAATATATTCAAAATTTGATTCCATCTAATGGACATGGCATCATATTAGTCTTAAGAATCCGAATAACATTTTTTCAAACATTACATTACATTATTCGAAACACTTACAGTTCAAATTTGTCGTATCGGCAAATTAAAAATAATGATATAAAGTGATTAAATATAGCAAACAGACCGGAAAACATGGAATAATACATGGACAAAAAAGTTAGCAAAAAAAATTTTGGAGGCAAAATTCAAATTTTTTGCAGCCTGTTTGCCGTGTGCCAGCCCGTGACACACGGCAAACAGGGTACTTTGCCGTGTGCCAGCCCGTGACACACGGCAAACAGGGTACTTTGCCATGTGCCTGCCTATGGCACATGGCAAACAGGCCACGTTGCCATGTGCCAGCTGTTTGCCGTGTGCCACGTGGCAGGCACACGGCAAACAGGCTTGCCGTGTGCCCGCGAGGTGGCACACGGCAAAGCCGTGGGCACAAGGCAAACACGGGATTTCCCGTAGTGCATGAGCCGTCAAGTGAAGAAGGTTAAGGTGGGTTTGATTGCACGGCTCTTTTTTCCAACCGTGCACTACGGGAGACCAGTTATTTGTCTGTGCCTCCCACACATGGCAAAGCTGGAAATCCACACGGTAAAGCCTTTGCCGTGTGCCTCCGGCACTACGACGGCAAAGAAGCTTTGCCGTGTGCTGCTGCGGTTTGCCGTGTGTGATGTTCGACTCACGGAAAAAAAAAGCTAACTGACGACGGCCTGCCTGGAGCGGCTGTTTGTCGTGTGCCACGTGGGTATTGCACACGGCAAACAGGCCCCTTTGCCGTGTGCCCGTGATGTGGCACAGGGCAAAGCCGCTGGCACACGGCAAACACACGAGTTCATGTAGTGGTGAATTAGGGGGGCGCCTCTTTTCATCTCAATGGTTATGATTTAGTCCCACCATAGATCAACGGCTAAATATTTTTCTTTTTCTCCGATTAACGTGGGAATTTTTAGAGAGTCTGTGATTAGTATAGATATAGATTATAATTTTTCCTAATTTATTTTTAAATGCTTTTAAAATTTTAGGGTGTTACAGTGTGCAAGGAGGAGCGAGCAACAGTGGACACCGCGCAGCCTGGCAGGGATAAAACGATGATGCGTTAAGGGAGGCGGGTGAGAACAAGATGACTACGGCATGCGGTGGTAGCCTGGAAAGAGCGAGACGTCAGGGTGTGCGCTTGGCCATCAGATGAAGACGCATGTTTCGACGGTGGAAGGACGTCTCCTATTAAGAGCATTACCGAAACTTTTATGTCAAGTTGCCTACCGTAACGGGCCCAAAAAACTCATTTCCAAGCCTGTGCGGAGCTTCACATAAGGCTCTCAGGTGGTGATACATTAGCGAATTGGCTTGTAGTCCAATGGTAGGATGGTCCAGTGAAACGCTACCCACCAGGGTTCAAATCCTGATGCTCGCACATTTTCTTAGGATTTTCTAGAATTTACCGGCATTATGTGTTAAGTAGTTATAAGCGGCGTTCCCATCAACAATGAGACGCTAAGGGCTAGCGTACGTGTGTTCATAGAGGTGAGTGTGTGTGCGTGTTGTGAGCATCTGCGTTATATTGTGTAATTCTAAAAAAAAGTGGTGATACATTAGAATATCTTACTATTTTCCCGGGGTAGTTTTTTGTTGCAAGTAGTTGTTAGATTTTTCATTATTTAGTATTTTGTATAATAGACCAATAGTGAAATCAGCTTAGAAACACAGTCAGCCATGAAACTCATAGGGATTCTAATTTCTAATTAATCCAACATTTTCATACAGATTCTGCAAAGAGGGCAGCTTATTAAAGATATAAATAATGTCTCATCAGCTTAAGAAGAAAATTACAATTGAAAGGATGATGCGGCTGTGAAACGGAATAATGTGACCAAGGTGTGCTAAACCAGCAAACCAACCATGATGTTGGTCATGCTTTGGTTATACTTTTTCCTTCCCCTCGTCATGCAATACTGTATCACTCTCCAGATAAACAGAAGAGCATTGTATGTATCTCTGAAGAACATAAGAACTGCATTAACAAAAATATAAACTACAGCCATTGGAGCTGTAATAGGAAATATGACCACTAATGGCCATAAACTTTCCTTAAACTTGGGGTAGCGTAGGTCGAGGAAGAAAAATACAGCAACATCTCCTACGGCAAATAAGGTCACCGGAGCCGTGACAACATTCAGGGTGGTTGCCAACCATGACAATAAATTGCTAGGATTCAGTAGGATAAGAACTGCAGCCACTACAACTCCAATGGCCAATAGGATCACCCGTCGCGTTCTAGAATCCAGGTCGCTGAAAACTAGTACTATGACAAGTAAGATCACCAAAGCCATGTCGACCTTCAGGGTTGGCACCACCCATGACCATGAACAGCTAGGAAGCAGCTGGACGAAAACTTCTGACAGTAATGCTTTTATGGCAAATAAGATCACCCGTGGCCATGAACTCCTGGAATTATGTAGCCGGTTGCGAACTTTATCAACAGCTCCTATTGGAAGTAAGATTACCGGAGCCTTGACTTCATTCCAGATCGTTGGCTTTAGCACCCATGACCATGAACTGCTGGGTTCCAGTAGGATGAGAACTGAAGCCAATAAAGCTCCAGTTGCAAATAGGATCACCCGTAGCCAAGAACTCCTAGGATTCTTTTGGATGAAGACCAGAGCTACAACCATAGCTCCTATGGCAAATAAGGTTGCCGGAGCAGTGACGACCTTCAGGGTCGTTACCATCCATGACAATAAGCTGCTGGGATCCACTAGGATGAGAACGACAGTCAGTACAGCTCCCATTAAAAATAAGATCACCCTTCGCCACGAACTTCCAGGATCCTGTAGGTAGAGGAAGAGAAATCCGATGGCAAGTATGGTGACCAGAGCCATGACGAACTTCAGGGTCGTTACCAACCACGGCAATAAAGTGCTTGGATTCATGAGGATGGTAACTGCAGCCAGTACAGCTCCTACAGTAAATAAGATCACACGTGGCCTTGAACTGCTAGGAGTCTGCGTGTAGAGAACGAGAGCTACATCCACAAGTCCTACGGCAAGTAAGGTTACCAGAGACGACATGAGGGCCTTCAGTGTTGTTGCCTGCTTCCATGACCATGAACTACTACTACTCAATAGGATGAGAACTGTAGCCAATACAGCTCCTATGGAAAATAAGATCACCCGTTGCCATAAACTTTTGGGATTCTGTAACCAGAGGACGAGAATAACAGCCTCGGTTGCTAGCACCCATAACCATGAATTGCTGGGATTCAGTAGGGCAAGAACGATAGGGAAAACTCCTATGGCAATCTTTGGGGTCATTTCCACACATGACCGTGACCTCCGGGGATCCTGTGGGACGACACGAGGCCATGCATGTTAAGAATAATAGCTCCATGCAATTATACGAGTCTAGCTTGAAAAATCTTTGAGTACACATTGGTTAGGGTGGAGCTAGAACTACCTGGATTTCATTTGGCTTCTTTTTTCTTTTGCTGGGGACGACTTTGTTAAGCTTAGTTTCTGTTTTCTGAGGGACGGCCTCGTTAAGCCTTTCGATTATATCTTCTGTGGTTGGCCTTTTCTGTGGGTCAGAGTCGACACATCTTACTCCTGTAGAGATGCATGTCTCTACTTGTTGACTGTGGGCTGCATTCGGCAACACATTCCATTTTCGAGCCACCTAAATTTTGGACGGTGAGGTCAGCCCAAACAAATTACTACATCTATATAAAAATATTTGCCATCATTGACTTTTGGCCACAACGTTTAACCATTCATCTCATTCAAAAGTTATATATCTCTAAGTATTTATTTTGTTGTGATTTAGTTTGTCATATCAAAATTATTTTAAGCTTGATTTATCCTTTTATATATTTGCAAACAATTTTTTTGAATAAGACGAATTATCAAAAATTAAAAAGAAAGTCAATAGTGATAAATATTTTAATACGGGAGCATTATTTTGGAGCAGGATGCCAATGATAGCAAAGGCTGTAGCGGTTCAACTTACCGCTTTAGCGAATCGTGCTACAGCTTCTTCAGTTAGGGGATACTGTGGTTTGAATCCTGCCATTAGCTCCAGGATTATAATGCCTAAACTGAATATATCTGCCTCCCGTGACATCAACCCATGGGCGATGTATTCCGGTGCCGTGTATCCACTGCATGGTGTAGCAAGAGAAGGAACGCATGCTTTTATTATAGTTGGATAACAAAATACAAAGGGTACGTACCATTCTGAAGGCGATTAACTTACGGTGTCCCAATACAGCTTAAGGCGATAATCTTAGATTTTTCTGTGTCAATGAGTCTTGATGTACCAAAATCTGCAATTTTCGGTACCATATTGTCATCCAGTAATATATTCCCGAGCTTAAGGTCCATGTGAACAATATTGTGTTTTGTGTGAAGGTAGTGCAAACCAGAGCAAATCCCCCTGATTATATCATAAATCACGTGCCACTTAAGCCTACAAGATGCACCTGCAGAAACAAAGTAAAAGGCAAATGTGTGACGAAAAAAAAGTTCAGGAAACAAAGTTTTCGCACATTTTACATGCACGTCCTGCACGCATGCGTGTATGCTACACGTACAGTGATTCGTGTGTACTGTGTACACTCACGTACATCTTCATTGTAATATATAAGAATGAATAAATAAACGTACATAGTTTGTGAAGTTTCAGCTAAAAAGCATGCAACATATAGAGCGCTTTTCAGTTTCACATATCAATTAATGTGTGATGGAAACAAACGTACCGATGATGTACCTATCAAGACTCCCTTTCGGTACATACTCGAAGCAGAGCAACCTTTCTCGTTCCTCTGCCATGACATTCGTCCCGTTATAGTCTACCATTTTCTCTTTCGTGTTAGAGCAGTAGCCTAAGAATCGTACTATATTTTTGTGCTTCACCTTCATCAGACTACGAACCTCGTGGTAGAAAATTTTCTCATCTATGGCAAGGGTTTTGTATAGCTTCTTAACAGCAACTCTGCCATTTTGTAGTCGTCCCTGCAGTCAGCATTTCCTTGTTGGCCTAAATGGAAATTTTAAGTATCGTTGCGATCAAGACTGCGGGTAGGTGAGTTACTCTTTACCACGTAAACAGCTGCAAATCCACCTCTGCCAATGCAATGATCATCTGAGAAATTACTCGTGATATCTTTCAGAAGTGATAATGACAGGTCTGTCGGCTCTGCCATTGGATCAAGCAGCATAAGCTCCAAGGCTTCTTGATCTTGCATTTCTAACAAAAAAAATAATAAATCATAGTAAAATATAGTTGCACCGTTGAATAAAAAATATAAGTAATCAAGAAAGACAAAATTTACATAACTACGATATCGGAAATCATGGGAAAGGATTTGCTGGGCTAACCTATAAACTCTACAAACAAGAAGAGTGAACTAGGTTCCCACTATGGTTCTGAATACAAGAGCTATGATTTCGCATTGTGGCTACTAAAAAGGTTATTTTGAATGTGCATGTTCTGCCACTTTATGCCACAAAATTAATTCTACAGTTGATCAAAATAAAGTTTCCTTCCTCACGCGATTGAGACTCACATAAATAATGTTAACCACCGGCATTCCACCTCATCATCGGTTCCCCTTTCTGTTCTCTTTTCCCCAATCCATCGCGTCAATCATTTACTTTTGAGTTCTTCGGTGCTTCATACCACCCTATACTGATGCTCGAAAAGGACCAATATAAAAGGATCGATAGTCCAAATTAGTTATATACCACTCAAACTTCACATGCGCACTACTGCAGAAACCATTAACCTCATCGACCCATCCGCGCTGTCCCAAAATTCTCCAATTCATTTAAGTCATTGGAAGCGATTAGAATGGTGCCGGCTCAAATAATGGCCTCAAATGCGCTGGTGCTATCTGTGGGCTGGCTCAAACAAAAGCCGGTCAGAATGAGCACTCATTCTAACCGGTGGAGAATATGTCGGTTAGAATATTCCTTTACGAAGCGGTGGGAAATTAAACCGCTTCGATTTGGAATTTGAACCATCATCGGAAGTTCCATGCGCAGAGTATACGCGTGCAGTTATGCGTGCCCATTGATGACGATGATGGTCGACCACCTAGCCTGGCCCTTTCGCAATCGACTTGCGATGCAAGTTAATCATCGGCTGCTATATATACACCAGTCTTTTCTCGATCGATCGATCTTGCCTCTGCGCATTGCACATCTCTCTTGTCTCTCCCCTGCTTTCACGCACCCTCTCGAGAAGGTAGTGTAGATCAGATCGAGATCCCCCACTTTGTCAAGGCCCGCACCATGGAGATCATCGATCATACCCTGCGCCCTGCGTTCATCAAGAGCTGCCTATGGCCATCGCCGCCGATGGAGGAAGTGCAGGTCTCCAACCGTATCCTCAAGCAGCTCTTCATCTACAGTGGGTTACAAAAGGATGTGGTGATCGCCTACGTCTCCAAGAAGGCCCACCCGCCCCTCGTGATCGCCTACGGCAGAAGGTGCTTCGCGACTGGTGTGGGAAGCCAAGTTCTCCTGCGACGATGACACAAACACCAAGTACTTCATCAAGTTGCCACCGAAGGCAGACGTGGAGAAGTTCCACAGCTACTGCTGGTACTTGTTCTAGAAGCACGTCACTTTCTGCCATGTCCTTTGTCTCACGGAGACGGCCGCGCTGACGGCAAGGGCAATGGTGCCGAAGAAGGCCCCAGCAGTGATACTAAATTATTTAGTTTTTTATATATTATGTAATGTGGTGATGATGGTAACAATGAACAATGTGTGGTGATGGTTAGAATAATAATAATGTTTAGTTATGTTTATGTTTTGGTTATCTTCTTTGTTTCCGTAATGTGTCGTATTGTTGTTGTTATGTTCTACTTTCGATCTATTAGTTGTTTTATTTTTTTAATTATATTCATTATTCTAAATGGCGCATTATGGACCGCTTAGAGTAAGGAACATATCCTAAGCGTCTCATACTAAGCTGCTTTGGATAAAGTCCTCATTCTAATTGGCCCATGCTAAGCCGCTTTGGATAAGGCTCTCGTTCTAAGCTGCCCGACATGGCTATAAATAAGCTACACCATTCTGATAGCGGCCAAACTCTATGCACTCCGCCTGCATTCACAGTAACCCCGCAGCGTCCACTGTTGTGTAGCTCCACCACGCCCCTAGCTCTCCATCGTCGTCGTCGTCCTCCGCATGGCATCTTCCCTCGACGCAGGGGCCAAAACTGTGGAAGCTGTGGCGGCTGTAGTTTGCCACATCGCTGACTCCGCCGCTCATGCGGCAGTGGCCTCGGTGGCGCAGGAGGCCTTCCTTCGCTCCTTCGCCACGGCCGCCTTGACCGGATCCACAGCGGAGTCATAGAAAGTAGTGGCCTCCGCCGCCCTCACCGTCGCGGATCGGGTCACCTCTGTCGTGCATAGGTAAGCAGCACTCAAGGCACGGGCTAGATCCGCAGCCGCAAAGGCAGGCCTTGGCTGCGAACAAGGCCCGTGCTCTCACGGATCTAGCTGTGACTTCACCACCAGGCACCGCTGCCTCCCCTTCGATCATGACCTCTGCCAGGATTATGGCGGCGACGGTGGCACCGGGATGAGCTCCACTACAATTGCGGTGTAATCCGGTGATGTAAGCGCCGTGAGATTACATCTTTGTTATGAACGAATTGCCTATTTTGATCTGTGTTGGCGCTCTTAGTTGACATATTTTGACCCCTGTTTAACTTTGATATTAGTATAAATTTAATTTCTAAACTAATTATCATACTTTATAACCAGGAAGTTTTCACATATGCATGTGTTTATGGAGGATTTTAGTTTATGTAGGATAAATGATTATTTGGAGTGAATATGGACTAAATTCGAGATAAGAGAAAGACGAAAGTCAAAAGTCTGGATGAAGCCAGCCTACTAGGCCGAGGCGCCCCAAGAATGCTTAAGGACAAAGCAATTGAAGATAAGATCAAATTACTTCGAGATAAAGGCAATTCAAATGGAAATCTATCAAGAGGCAATTTTATCCTAAAGCAACCAACGTCCATGGCCCACATGCAGCGAAAGGAAGACTCTAGAACCATCAAAGAAGCTTGGGGAAAAACATGAGCTCGAGGAGGCCGAAGAATGGGCTTGGCCGCGCGGCCCAGGCCCCCTGGTCGCGCCGCCCAAGCCATTCTTGTGCCCCCTCACCTTCCTCTTTTAACTAGGGTTTCCTAAGGCTATAAATAGCTCTCATTTCGTTTAGCACCCATCAAGTCATTTTTCATTCGACACCGAGGAGCAGAGAAAGAGGGACACCCCTCGGAGAGCCGAGGGTCATGCTAGTTGTCTAGGGTTCATCCTAGCCGACGTGGAAACCCTGCGAGGAAGACCACGTCGGAGTTCTAGAGCTAGTTCATCAAGATCAAGGTAGGATCTCGGTGATGATCATGATGTACATCCAATCATTCATAGTGAAGCCTATTTACGTTTCTGATTGTTCTTAGCGATCAAGTGTCTCTCTCTACGATTTTGCTCGTTCTTCGTTTTGCTTCTTCATTAAGATCTATTATCGAGATAGATTGATCAGGATATTATTTTAGTTGTGGTGGCTAGGGACTCTACCAGATCTACCAAGGATGGTCAACACGTTCATCAAACGTGCCCTTGTCGTGACATGGCGTGGCCTTTGTAAGGTGGTGATTCTCGAGAGTTTGAGAGGAGGCTACGATTTAAAGACGCTTTCAATGAGATTCGCATCTATCTTGCTTCACTGTTTTGCTCGGACTACAACGTTTGCATGATCTAGGTAATCTAGATTGGTTATGTCTATGCTCTCCCTTGCTACCTCTGGTGTTCTTCGGATCTGATCTTTAGTAGATTAGATTGATCTCAAAAGCCAAGTGTTTCTTGCTATTTAGATTAGTTTTTTCATCTTTAGTTCCACGAATTGATAACCTTGGGGGAGTACTCTCTTGAGGGACGAGTTGCAACAAATTTGTGCGCTTGCGATGGATCTTGGTGCACATTCGGCACGCCAACAAACTTTTCTGGCGCCGTTGCCGGGAAACTAACTTAGCGAAGCAATCATAAATATTTTTTACTTTTTGATTAAATCTGTTTTTTATTTCTTTACGATTTTTTAGACTAGATTTGTTTTGATTTGTTCGTTGTCTGTGCAATTCGGTCATAACAATCTATGTATATCCAGTATTCATTCGAGATCAAATGACTGAAACGAACGCCGTTTTTAAACGCACGTGACAATATCCTAATCAGTGTTAACTGACCCTGTAGAAGTAGGTTAATAAACTACTCCATCCGTCCCAAAAAACAAGTCGTTTTGGGATTCAAAATTTGTCCCATAAAACAAGTCGTTTTACCCGATTTGGTAGGTTTGCATGTGCATGTACGCATGCAACAGTCGGTTAGCACCAAATCTGGCTAAAAGATAGGGGTAATCAAGGTCATTTTACACTTTTGTAATTCTGTCCTAAAACATCTAGAATGACTTGTTTTTTGGGATGGAGGGAGTATGCGCTGCTAAACAAATCGATTAGTATACAAAGTCATACGCTACAACACTAAACAAACCTGTTTGATTAAGCAGTCATTCTAAGCGGTGCGGAGCACGCCGGCATGCTTAATCAGTCATTAGAAACGGTTAAATAATCGCTTGGGATGACCCCTTATTGGCATCGATTAAAAGGAAGCGGCGCCGACGTTGGCGCAGATGAGGTTTTCGTGCCGCTCTTTGCAGTAGTGGTGACAATAGTTCGAGTAGTACAATGGTACAAGGTGTTATGAGAAAAAATAATTTTATTTTCATACTCATTTGTTCTGATATATTTATTTTCTTTTACACATATGTTCATTCACTACCGAAATCCTGTCCTTTGCCGTGTGCTCGTTGCTCAAGGCAAATAAAGGCTTCACCGTGTGTAACACCCGGCAAACCGAACACGGCAACCTTAAGCCGGCAAAGCCGTGCTTTGTCGTGTGCCTCAAAATCCCACACGGCAAACAAAAGTAAATAAAAGAGATAAAAAAAAAGAAATCAAAATCCTTGCGGGCTCATTCACCCGCCGTTCGAGGCGCGCCTCTAGGGCTCCAGGCCGCCACCGTCCGAGGCGCATTGCCGGCGCGCGTCGATTAGGCCGGTGTGGGCTTCCGCCGCGCGTGGAGATCCGTGTGGGGCCACCGAGATCCAAGCGGGGACGCCGGCATGGAGATCCGCATGGGGCCATTGAGATCTGCACGGGAATGCCAGCGTGGAGGAGCAGGCCAGGCCCGCCGCCGTCGGTGGAGGGGAGGGCCGTGCCCCGCCACCGTCAGTGCTCCTCGCCCCGCTGCCGCCGCTGCTCCTCACTGCCGGTGAGAGGCGAGCGGAGGGGGAGGGGAGGGGAGGTAGAGGGGCCGTCGTCCGCGCCGGCCGACGTCCGTCCCGCCGCCGGATGAGGAGAGAAAGAGAGGAGGAGGAGAGAAGTGGAGGAATGAGTGGAGAGTGGGAGCGCGCAGTGGGAGGAGATAAGGCCATCGTGGGGGCGGGCGAGCGTGGGAGTTGAGGGGCGGGCGTGGGCGCCGAGGCGCAGGGGTGGGGAGGGGGGTTGTTTGCTCTGTTCTGGGTGAAAAATGCACACGGCAAAGAGCCTATGCCGTGTGCTATTAAAAAACACACGACAAATAGCTTTTGCCGCGTGTTTTTCTGTTTGTCGTGCGTAAAAGGCTCAAATAGACGGCAAAGACCGGATTTCCCGTAGTGATTTAGGTTAGGGGCTTCCGGTAAAAAAATTATATTATAATCTAATTATAAAATTACCCATCCCTCTAAACTCTGTATCATCCTAGGGTGGTCAGAAGCACCCAAGAAGATCTACTTTTCTCCTCCATTCCCTTTCAGCTCCCTAATTAAATACTTGTTGCAATCTGTTTGTTTCTGATCATATGTGGTGGCATTTCGGTGAAATGGGAGCGATCATTCTGTAAAAGATTAAAATGATTGGGAAGTTCAAAAATAAAAGGTTATATGGAAATTCATGTGAAACACATGGTCTTATATAATTAATAAGAATATTTGATGTCTTGTTATCCTTATATTCGTGACCAAGATGTAATGGATAGTAAAGATATCTTTATTACATCAATGAACAGTCAACGGGGTGAAAATCATATCTTAATTTAGTCCTTCAATTTTGTTGGTCTTGTTAAGACAGTCCCAACCATCCAGCTAAGCTGTAATTAATCGTGCGGAAATCATCCTAATAGGAGGGTTAGGACTACATTAAGAGCTGGGCTTATAAGGCAGCTGGCCAGCCGGCTGCAAGCGGTGCTGTGCGCCCGCTTCTCCGCCAGCTGCGGGCTGCAAGCATGCGCCTGTTGTTACCCAGGTCCACATGCAGCGGTCGGAGCGCTCCTTTCAGCCAGCGGCAAGGTATGCGTCCGTTTTATTTTCTCTCCTCTTTCTCTCTCTTCCATGTTGGATTCAGCCTACTTATAGCCTGCTATAATACTTGCTCTAACAAGTCTAATACATGGATTCTCGTGTAGAAATTGGGTTTAATGCAAGACCTAGTCTCTTGCTCTCTCTACTCTTTCTGTTATTTAAAAGAGTGCCACCTATGTAACAGACACCCAGTTTTTTTATTGAACCTACGTACTAAATACTACCAAATGTATCATCGGGGAATGATGGTTTATTCATGATAGATAAAGAATAAATATGATTGGTAGAGAGTAGAAATGATAAATTTATTAAGATTCACATCAAAAGATCATGGGGTGTGGAGTGTAGTTTCTAGTATGATTTCTTGTTTATTTGGCATCGTAGATAATACTCATGGACACTATGGTTGGGAATCCCCATACCAATTATTCCTTGTCAACTTATTTTTGGGTTGTCTATACAAATATATAAAACGAAAACTCAGCTTTATTTTACATTTATGTTCTTTATTATTGTAATTGTATCATGGTAAACAACAGTAGAGATATCAATCAAGCAATTTATAAAAATTGAACGACGACATCAGAGCAGGTAAGCTTAGTTTGCCAGAACCAAAAAAAATAGTACATGATACTTAGTAGGCATTGACCTGTTAGCAGATTCAATAGGCTACACATGCAAACATTTTTTTGATGAATGACACATGCAAACATTGATCCATCACTAACCTGCACTGCCTTCCCGAGAAGAACCGCGCTCCCCTGCCATATTTGGATCTTTTCTTGACTCAGCGGTCACTGGGAGGATATACCATCCGAGCCCACTTGTTGAACCGCAGATCTCACGTACTCTACAAATTAAAAGCAATGAAACAAAAGGGGCCTTTAAATGACTACAGTAGCAAGAAGTTGAAAGTCCAAACTAAGAGGTGCAAAGTCAGAAACAACCACGCATATCTCAAACCACAAACTAAGCACAAGATCAGGAGCAGATTCTTCCCAGTGGAGGTCACGTTATGAGACCAAGATCAAATCACATGGTTCACTGAAGCAAATGTTGTTTACACAGCAACGCGGGTGTTGACCCCGTCATTAGGATTAGGTGCCTATACAAAAATAATGATGGTTCCGATCCATACATGCCGGAGTTCACAACTTCCCATGGTGGCCTTTAGAATGCATCCTCGTTGTATATGCTGCAGCAGTGGGATGAGGAGCGAGGTGTGGTAGGCTGGTAGCAGGGGTCATCGGCTGTGAATGGTGGAGAGATCAAAGGAAAGGCTGGGAACATTATTGGGGCGCAGGCGTCACAGGCTCACAGTACACCACCTCTGAATAGCACGGCAAACTCAGTCAATGGGACTGCTAGAGGAGTATGGATGGATTCGAATCGAATACGCATGGAATCGAATCCGGATGTCACTATTTACCACATTTTAACTCGAATACGGATACGAATACGGATCACATCGAATACGAATACAAAACGAATAGTTCGAATACGGATTCGCATTCGGATGTTTACTTGACTTTTAACATAGCATCATAATGGTATCAATTTGTTTTATCGATGGTTTTATAATTAATCAAAATCATGTTACAAATAGTTAGTATATAGTGCATAATAGATATCTTATTGTAAATATTTTTATTAGTAAATAATTAAATATATCAAAATAAATATAAAAATAAGCTTTTCATAAATATACAATTATCATTTAATAATAAAAATAAGTACATTAATACACTTTAACATAATTTATTCATTTATTAACAATATAATGTATTTAAAATTAATATGATTAGCCATACTAAAATTAATTAAACTTTATCATTTAGCATATAGATAATTTTTTAATAATTTGAATGGTGTAAACAATTATTTTATTAGAAATATTAAAATTAACATCATTTGTAATTAGTATTGAGTAATATAAATAAGTTTTAGATAGCTTTATTGGGTACTTTATTCTTCACGGATACGGATAGTGTCGGATATTTCATATTTTTGTCGAATACGAATCTTAAACCGGATAGAGAAAAACATTGAAAATCGAATTCGAATATATCCACTTGACATCCATATTAAAAACGAATACGAATACGAATATCCATATTAGCGTTTTAAGCGGATACGAATACGGATAATTCGGATTTCCAGACATCCATCTCCATCCTTATAGAGGAGGGCAGTAAGTAACGAAGAGACCAGCGAGAAGGTGGCCGCGAGAGCTTGAGGAATCAGAGGAAGAAGGATAGCTAATATAGCCACACGGTTTTTTTTTTTTTACGAAGAACACTTCAAACTCAATCATGTTTTACAAGGAAGGCTAATAACGAATCAAGACCCTCCTATTGTCACCTCATCAGGCCTTTCCTCATTTGCGTCAAGGGGAAGGGAAAGATAACTGCCCCGAGGTCTTGTTTAGCTACTAGTGGATTGGAGTGGAATGAGAAGGATTGGACGGGAAATTAGCTCATTTTGGCATCGGTGTGGTTGTAATGCCAAGAGTCAATCAACATTGGCCTCTCGGATCACAAGGAATTGATTGCAAAAAACACAGCAACATACAGTCGCATGGTGTACCCTATATATCCGGCGGCAGCGCCGTTGTGCGATGCACCTCAGATCGGAACAAGCAAATGTACCCCAACAAGAAATTAAGAGGAAATGGGTAAGGGAAAATTAAACGATATTAGATGTAAAAAGGCTTGTTACCTTGTAGAGGAAAATCTCAGCTGGGAAGTCCCTAAGCTCTTAGAGGAAAGCATGCGTTTTTGGAGAAAAGGCTCAACTCTAGAGAAGCCCGAAAGCTCTTACGGTGGGTGCACGCTGCTATCAATCGATTGAAGACGATGACTGAACTCAAATATTATTGCAAGGATGTGGGAGCCAGCCCATGCCATTAGACTACAGATCAAAAAAAGAACAAAAATATTATGTGCCATGTGCCATTTATGCAACACACCTAAAAAAATAAGGGCCCCACAATCATTTTCTAGGGTGTAACATCATAAGAAAAATTATAAATCCTAACAAAAATTAAGAAAAAACAAAACACCTTACCCTTAATTTTGTAAGATCTAATTGTACATTATAAATTAAAGATTATATTCATCTGTGTATTGTGTATATATCTGTTGAGTGGTGTATGTATCATGTATGGAATCCTTTAGAGAGTCTGGCTGAGTTGACCTAGGAAAGCAGTTCTTCATAATAGCATCATAACAGAATAGATTAGGCAGCTGGCACGAAGCACGTACGTATATATAAGCAACACGCAAATGCATACCCCCGCTGTCTGCACATGTACCACTACCTTCTCTACATAAATTATACGTGCATGCAACACGAAAACTCACTAATCATTAACTGCATGTGTGCGTGCCCATAATCATAATTTATTGGTATTAGGGCTAGCTTCCTCAACGGCAGCTACGTCAGTAGCTGATGTTGGATATTTGCTGATCTCACTGCTGCAGACCGTCATTCGTATCGGCCCATCCGTGACGGCCCAAGAGCATCAATGCAAAAAAGTTATCCGTGCCTGTGCTAAAGTCATAGTTTAAGTATTGTGCAGGTCACAGCTTGTGGACCGGCATATTAGACATTTATCTTTGCTGATACGATATGTTCATGTACTCGAGGCGGTGCGGAACAAGACCGGCACAAGTGTTACATATGTATATATCTCCCATCAGTCCCACCCGGTTCCATGATAAACCTTATCCTTCTTAGAGCACGGTTTATCTTTGCTGATACGTTATGTTCACGTATTCGATTTTTAATGGTTTGTTTTCCACCCGAGATGCGCAGCAAGGCCAAGCACGGGCGCGAGCGCAAAGCAAGCAGACATGGCAAGGAAGAGGCCGTGGAGCGCATGTCCGCCGGCGGCCTGTTCCTCCTCTCGGTCGTGTTCGCGGCACTCACGGCGTGGGATAAATGTTTGAACAGAGAGTGACTATATTTGAATAACCAAATAGAGAGTGACAATGTTTGAATAACGAAATAGAGAGGCTGTTGGAAGGTATTTTTTAATCAAAATATTTAAAACCAGCAAATAGGAAGGATTTAGAGAGTCTCTTGGAGTTGCTCTAAGTGTATCCAAATTACGTCACGCTACCGTCACAAAAATTATGAAACATGATGAGAAAGCTAGTTTTTATGACATGAATATATACAACGTAACAAAAGGTAGCAATAGTCTAATTTGACGCCCTAAATTTATACTATAAGGATCCAAGAGAATTGAAAACACTTCCCACCTAAAAAAACTCCCAATACCCCTCACAGAGGACCCACCTGACAGGCTCGACCAAAGGAGGACCAGAATCCACCTGTATAAAATTGAGAGTTAGAAAATGATTCTGCCAAAAACGAAATTTTTTGGTTACCGCGCGCTACACTTACCCGCCCGCGCGTACCCGCTCTCCCTTTCCTTCTTCCGCCCGCTAATCACGCTTCTAGCGATTTTCCCCCTGCCTCCACTACGGGAAATTTTCCCTAAGGCAACGCCCTAAATTGGTTGCAATATGCCCAATTTGGTTGCAATAAACACAAAGACAACGAAAAAATTTCGTAAAACTTCGTTGCTAGAACTGGTGTAGTCCAAACTTTGGACCGCGACTCTAATTTTTTCGTTGCAAAGAAATACCTATTGCAACACAATAATGCAAGCTTAGGTAACGATTTTGTTGTTGGTAATAACACCTATTGCAACGAATGGTTTTGTTGCCCTAGGTGCTTCTGGCTACATCCCAAAGCGTGGCAATAGGTATATTAGCAACGAAAAGTAGGGGTTGCAAACAAATTATTGCCACGACTTTTAAGTGTGGCAATATGTAGAACCCTCTATTGCCACGATCTCATTTTGGTTTCTATAGGTGGCCCATGCTATTGCCACCTCACATTTTTTGGTTGCTTTAGGTGCACCACTTTTTTGCCACCAAATTGTTTTGGTTGCTATAAGCGAGTTCATGTATTGCCACGAATCATGGTTGGTTGCTATAGGTCAGACACTCTATTGCCACGATGACGTCGTGGTTGCTATAAGTGAACCCTCTGTTGCCACGATGATGATGTGGTTGCTACAGGTGGAGACCACTATTGCATCGATAAATTGTTGGTTGGTACAAATGGATGCTCTATTCCCACGAAAAGAAATCGTTGTTAGTACTATAGTCTGAAGGTTGCAATAGGATGTGGCCTCTATTGCCACATTCATTGTTTGGTTGTATTAAGTTAGTCTCTATTGCCACGATTAATATTCGGTTGCATAAATTGACACTCTATTGCCACATTTCGTTTGCCAACAATATATTATATATATGACAAATATTAAACCATTTACATCCATCAAATAAACAATATTTCATTGATGAACCATCCAATGTGAAATTGTTCAAAAACAAAGGCAGAGTTCAAGTTTGCAGCACACAAATACATAATGTTTGCAGCACACAAATGTTTTGAATGAAGCAAACAAACTAAAAAAAAGTAGCACTTCAGCAAAGGTTCCCTCAACACTGACGATCCCAGCACTTGTTACTTCCTTTTGTTTGATGATCGTTTTTTAGCAGCTTGTTCCTTCAGCTGTTGTGTGGTAATATAACTCCCTTCTTTATGTGTAGCAGTACTTCTTGTAGCACGAGTAGCAGCTGAAGGTGGGTTTGCTGGAGCTTCAGATTGTTGCGTGATCAAGTTTTCCTGTGAATCAATAAGGCGGAGTGCAGCAATTAGGCCTCATATTTATGCACTGTAAAACTAATGCATGCACAACATATTTTCAGTTCAGAAACTACCTGAGATGAGGAGACTTCATGTTGTGTGGTTTGTTCATTCCCTTCACTATTGCTTGTTCCTGGAGGCACTTGTGCAAATTCATTCCCATCTTTGTTTGCCTGCATGTACAGTTTGCTTAGAATAGAGTAACAAGAGATGGAAAAAATATGCACTCAAACAATTTTGTTGGGGGCAGCCTATGGAAATATGAAGGCATGCTGGTATTGGACCTAAAGAGAGAAACACATAGAATAACTTTGGCAAGTTAAGATTTTCCATTAATAGTACCTGAGGTAACAATGCTTGTGGTTGGGCTGCTAGCACCATAGATAGAAGATCTTGCTTTAATGTTTCCTTATCGGCCTCCCTTGCCTTTATAATTTCTTCCATCTGACGCTTATGTTCTTCCCTTTCAGTTTCCCTGTCAGCTCGTTGAGCTTCCATCTGTTGCCTAAATTGTTCTTTTTCCTCATCCCTTGCCTTCATCAGTTCTTCCATCTGACGCCTATGTATTTCCCTTTCCTTTTCCAGGTCAACATGTTCAGATTGCATTCTTTCTTTCAGATCTCCAAATGCTTCCATCATCTCTACATGTTCCTGACGTCTTTGTTCCTGATCTCTGAGTTGTTCCTGGTAATCCTTGTTCAGTAGCTGCCTTCTAGTTGGGTACACAGCCAAATATCCATTGCCATGCATTCTGCTGGATGATTTGCATTTTGTGGCTTCCTTGTATGCTCTCTGGAAAAGCTGGTTCTTCTCCTTTTGTGTCACAAAGCTTCCATTTGCTTTTGATACCCTGTCTGCAATTAGGGTGTCTGCTTTCTCCTATCATACATAAGGCACAGATCAATAAGTTAATTAATGATATATATAATTGTAGTTGTCCTCTTGCAACATTCACTCAATGTATTTACAAATTAATTCTGAACTCACATAGACCTCCCTAGATGGTTGGTTTGTCCAAACCCCATCCTTGGTGTGCGTAAGGAACCATAATTCCAAATCATTGGGCTCCTCCCCAGTTTCTAGGTCTTTCTGATTTGGCAAGAAATAAACAAGTTAATATTTCATCCTAAAAAACATGTACATATGTGGTTATGAAGTTATTACCTTCTCATAGCTTAACTGAGCAAAAGCCTTTGAGCCTGAATAATGTTGTGTCAATCTACATCCTCGAATACCAGAATTTCTACTGCTTTTATCCTGCTCAATAAAATGTGGTGATACATATGAATACATAGCCATTGTTACATAAATTTGAAATGGCATGGCATACAAATTTCTTGGCTTCATTGTGACCACACTGCTCCATCTCTTAGTTGGATGTTTGACGTAAAACACCTGTTCAGCCTGTGTTGCCAGAATGTAAGGTTCATTCGAAAATCGGAACCTGGTAGTATCGAGATCAATAATCCCCCATTGATCCCTATTGTATCCTTTGCTTCTGCTGGTTGTGGCAGCCGGTACATCATACCAGTCACACTTGAACAAAATAACTTCTTTTTGTCCAGGGAACTCTAGTGAGATGATGTTTCTAATCACTCCATACCAGTTCATGTTGCCTGTACTAGCATCGCCCCTCACAAGCACCCCACTGTTTTGGGTTACGAGGTTTCTCTCAATCTCAGACGTTCAAAATAGCCAATTATTGATATGACATCTTTTCAAATTACGAGATCTATGGTCTGGTCCTCTGGAAAGGGCAAACATCTGTTCACTAACTTCCCCTCTGTCGTATAGATGCTTGATCTGCAAGTTGGATTTCAAAACAATACTACATATTCATAAAAATGTACATATAAATGAATAAATGTGACCATAGCATGAAAAATACCACTACTAACCTTGCCTTCGAACCACCTTACAAATTGTTCCTTGTGTCGTTTTTCAATATTCCTTGAACTAGATTTGCTGAGTTGTTCCATATGTAAACTACATCAAAAAGTGCATAAATGTGTTAGTTGAAGCCATAAATCAATATCTCACATGATTAAATTATAGATGGTTCGTTGTAACTTACTCAACCCACGGTCTGGCTTCATCGCAGTTAGTAATCATGTAGTGCCTCATCTTATGCAAATCTTCATCTTTTGGGATATCAACAGTCTGTCCTCTCCTCTTGTAATCCATTTCAGCAAATATGCTCAGACCAGATGGTGGCTCATTCACAATGCTATTTTCATGACGTTCAGCACGATTCAGTTTGGTTTCCACATTCAAGAATCTAGAGCAAAATGTAAGGCACTCCTCGACTATGTATCCCTCAGCTATTGAGCCTTCTGGTTGTGCCTTGTTCCTCACATATGCTTTAGCAGTACGTAGGTACCTCTCCACTGGATACATCCATCTATAACAAACGGGCCCTCCAAGTTTAGCCTCTTCAGCTAGATGAATAGGCAAGTGAATCATGATATCAAAGAACGAAGGTGGGAATATCATCTCAAGCCGACAGAGAGTTTCCCTAATTGAACTACTAAGTTTGTCAAGATCTTCATCCACCAGCTCCTTAGAACAAAGTGCATTAAAGAACCTACTAAGCTCAATCAAACCGATGACAACTTGTTCTGGCAAAATCTTTCGTACCACTAAGGGTAGGAGTTTCTGTAGAATTAGATGGTAGTCATGAGTTTTGAGTCCAGACACCTTACAGGCATTGACGTCAACACCTCTCCTTATATTGGAGGCAACCCCATCAGGCAACTTCACTCCTTGTAGAAATTCGCATAAAATTTTCTTGTGATCTTTATCTAAATAATACAAGGCTGGTGGCAAGGTATACTTATCATTCGCAATAATAGGATGCTGATCTTGTCGAATCCCAAGCTGCTGCATGTCAAGTCGGGCCTTCTCGCCGTCCTTACATTTACCTTCCAATTGAAGCAGAGTGTCCAATATGCTCTCACATATGTTTTTCTCAATGTGCATGACATCCAAATTATGCCTGATGAGCAAAGAAGACCAGTAAGGGAGCTCAAAAAAAATACTCTTCTTCCTCCGGTTGTGCCATCTTTGATCTTCGTCCCTCTTCCTCTTTTTTGCTGCTGTCTTTCCAAATTTCACTTGTTCAAAACTTTCATATTGCTCCAATACCTGTTCACCAGTCAGTGGTTTTGGTGCCTCCCTGGTTTCGACTTGGTTGTTGAAGCTGACCTTGTTCTTGCGCCATGGATGGTCCAAGGGAAAAAACGTCGATGTCCCATGTAGCAGTGCTTGGATCCACATTTCAACCACAAATATTCAGTATCCTTGTGGCAGTATGGACATGCAAATTTACCCTTTGTGCTCCAACCAGAAAGCATGGCATATGCAGGAAAATCATTAATTGTCCAAAGCAGGATAGCATGCAATTTTAAATTTTTCTTAACCTTTGCATCCCATGTTTGGACACCATTATCCCAAAGCTCCTTCAACTCGTCGATGAGGGGCCTCAAATATACATCAATATTCATTCCGGGAGATTTTGGACCAGATATCAACATTGACATCATCCAGTAAGGCTGCTTCTGACACAACCATGGAGGCAAATTATAAGGGATAAGGATAACAGGCCATGTGGTGTATGTAACGTTTTGCATCCCAAATGGATTAAAACCATCAGAAGCAAGACCGAGCCTAATATTACGAGCATCCTTTTCAAACCATTTATACTTGCTATTCACATGTTTCCATGCCTTCGAGTCAGCAGGATGACGCATTTTTCCATCGTCCACCAATTCTTCCTTATGCCATCGCATTTCCGACGATGTTTTCTCACACATATACAATCTTTGAAGCCTAGGAATAAGAGGAAAGTAGCGCAGGATTTTACGTGGCAACTTCTTCTTATTTGTAGTTTCAGTACCACCACCATCACCAATGCCCTTGGCAGCACAATCATCGCAATCTTTCCACCTAGACACTTTGCATATGGGGCATGTATCCAGCACTGCATTTTCCTTCCAGAATAATACACAATCATTCTCACAAGCGTGTATCTTTACATAGTCCAAGCCAAGATCTCGAACCATCTTCTGCACTTTCTCCAATGTGTTTGGGATACAGTGGCCTTTAGGAAGTATCTTTGAGAACAAAACTAGTATGGCCTCCAGTGCTGCGTTACTAATACCATACAAGCACTTGATCTGAAAAAGTGTCACAATAAAAGAAACTTTAGTAGCCTCTTCGCAACCTGGATACAATTCCTTTTCTGCCTCCTGTAATAACCTCATAAATATCTTGGCTTGTTTATTCGGCTGCTCTTCAGTATCAGGTTCCAAGACTTCTTCCCCTTGCATAGACCCCCTGATAAGGGATCTAATCATAGTATTAGTGGCAGCACGGTTATCACTCGATTCGCCTTCTTCATTTTTTAGTCCAAAATCTGGTGTCCGTGCGCCTTCCTCGTGCAATACTACATCAGGTGGTGCATCTTCGTTGACCAAATCTATTTCAGTAGGCACGGCAGCCCCTTCATTGTCAAGATTCACATTTGCTGCAGCTGATGAACTTTGGCGTTCCATTATGTAACTTTCAGCAAACCCTCTACGAACCAGATGGTACTGAACCACAAATTGTGCATGGGAAAGCATGCATTGACATCCAGTACACGGGCACACAGCAGTTCCACCTCTATTTGTCCCAGCAAAAGTGATTTCAATAAACTCTTTCAATTTCTCCTGCCACTCTGGGCTATTTCGAGGCAAACGCATCCAACTCGTATCTTCATCATGCGACGACATTATCCTGAATAATAATCACATGAAACAACGATCATCAACACGCTACACCATATGAATATATACACACGAGATATATCGTTATACATGCCGCTTACCAGATCAAGATACGTGTATATAGGGGGCGCTGCTTCAGATCGTCGGCTTGCAGCGTGACGAGGTCTTTCGATCTTCCTTGTGCGCCAGCCTTGCCTCCTCGCCAAAGTGGTCACGATCGATGACCAGCAAGCTGACGTGATGAGCACCGTCCGTCGATGCCGTGACGTTGCCCCTCTTTCACTGTACAATTATCCCAAAGAAATGTAACAACTTAAATCTGGTTCAAGCAGCAGCAAAAAATCAAGGGACAAAAGGCACTAATGCTATTGGCGACAAGAAGCAAGATTTTCAACTATAGTAACGAGCTCTCCAACAATGAAGTAATCAGCCAAAGTTAATTAAATATTACTGATGCAAGCAGAAAAATCTTAGAAACTCACATGTACCTTTGCTATATCTTGTTAAAAAAGTATCTTGCTATATTTGGTTCAATGAATTTCAACGAGGCAACAAGTCACCAAATATTTCTCATGTGCCTCTCTGAAAGCAAATACTTTATCAGGCCAAATCAAAGAAAACCCCTTTCCGTCAGTCATATACTCCTATAGATTTTCACATGAAACATATTTGCTCTCCCTCCAAAGAAGATTGCAAACTGCGGCAACACATCTTACCACGCGGCCGGATTCAAGTCAAACATGAAACATGTCGTATTTACACCAATTTTCATGGGAATACAACATCAATCATATGACCAGAGAAGTAAAATTCCAAGGGAAATTGATGTGTACTCAGAGAACGGATACCTGATCACGCACCAACACGATTTTGATGAATCGGCAGCAACAAAATCAGTTGAGGATACTAGATGGGATCGCCATGCATCTAGGTTTCTGCGGAGGAGGTCTCTCGACAAAAGAAACTCACGCCCCTCCAGGATCTGTGTCGCCCCCTCCTGGTCCCTCGACAAAAGACCCTCCAAGACCGATCTGTTGCCCCCTCCTATTGATGCGTGAGGCCCACCAACAAGAAAGAGTTGTGTATAGCAACAACATAAAAGCGTTGTGATAGACACATTTGTTCGTTGCAATAAGGGTTACAAGTTGCAACGATGTTATCCACTATTACAACCAAACATTGTCGTGGCTATGTAACCATGCTATTGCATCCACTCGCCTTATTCGATGCAATATTCACCTCCCTATTGCAACATCACATCAAGATTAATGCAACCAAAGTACGACGTGGCAATAGCGTCCAACAAAAGCAACGCAAACTACAAAAGTTGCTATAGCATCATTTTATTGCAACCCAATAACAATTATTGCAACGAACAGATGTGGTGGCAAACCTATTATCCAATTGTCACAAAAATGGGAAAGGTGGTTGCAAGAGCTCCATTCTTTTGCTACCAAAGCCATACATATCGCAACACAACTCATTCGTTGCATTACACTCACATATTACCACCAAAACACTATTTGGTTGAAGTATAACCCCCTATTGCAACCACATGTGTGTCGTTGCTCTTATGCTTCGTGGCTATAGGGTAAATTCCCCGTAGTGCTCGCCCTTCCCAATTTCCCATTCCACCTCCCGGCCTCCCTCCCCAATCCCTACCCCCATCACTCGATCCGCCTCTCGCGCCGCCATCATCCACCTCGAGAAGTCGCACTTGACGGCGATATTCGCAAGGGCCCGCCATCCGCCCGCCCGTGAAAGGCTCCTCCGTCCTCCGGCAACCGTGGCGGGGCGCGGCTGGGGAACCACGACGGGGGGCGGCGGCGCTCGGCTCGGGTGGCCGCGATGGGGCTAGCCCGACCGGTGACGCCCAAGGACGAGCGGCGACACCCAAGGACCCACGGCTGCGTAGAGGGCAGAGCCGGTCGGCGGCGGCACATAAATCACGCGGACGTGCACAGGTAGCGATGGCGTGCGAACAACGACCGTACGACTGTCTTTCTTGTTATATGGGTGCCTGTCATCTGTCAATCCCCATAGACAGGATCTTGATGTGCTCCTTCATCGAGTCAATACAGGTTCGGATTAAATCCAAGATGAGTATCCATCTCCAAGCTCCATCATCTCCTCTCTCCGTACCCCTCGTGTGCTCAAGATTCCGTAGTTCCTGGAGGACGGGTCAGATGACCCGGTCAATTTTGCGTTTCTTTATCTTGATTGTTTAGGGCTCTTGCCATGCAGGAGTTGGATCACCTCCTTTCACCTGAAATTGTTTATTTTGCACCAAAATAGGTGATAAGAGTATCTATAGGGGGAGTTTGATTTGCGTGCTCCCTTCTCCCAAATGCAGAAACAGGGAAGGGAACTCGAGGTTTAGCGGCCCTTGTGCAGGGATTTATGTTTGGTTCTTTTCTTTCTAGGACTTTTGGAGGTTATATTTGTGTCCATTGCCTAGATTGACTAGCGGTGTATTAGTTTCAACGCCAAAGCTGTACAAGGTGGAGCCTTGGCTCTCTGTGTATCGGATTTGGTTGACCTGTGACTTTGGTTAGGGACTTTGTGAAATATAAAATTTTAGATTTGATTTGGGATTTGAGATAGAGAGATGACAGTGAAAAAAAGGAGATATACCACCTTAAGTTCATTAGCACGATTTTTTTTATGAGGGATTGAGAGTTGCAGGCTTGCAGCAGAGATTAGTATTTCTAATCTAATAAATTTACTCGTGTTTTGAAACAGAAAGACGTGCTTATTGGATGTTCCTGTACTGGTAAAGATCTGAACCACTGCGGCACTGCTGTGATTAATGCCATGACCATCATAATCTGGAGCCTAGACTCCTTATGCTTGGTTCTCTGTTTTGCTCAGTATACTTTTCCCTCGTCAGTAAAGCTTCATCTGCGTCCCTTCTCGGTACGTTCTGGAGCAGACATACAACTATGGTCGCACACAGGTATGTATACAATATCATGATGTCATAATATGTTGGAAGCACCATTTCTTATTTCTCTACCTGCCACTTATGTATGCAATATCATGCTATCATAGTATGTTGGGAGTTGTCTTTGCTAATAGATTGGTTCCAAATAACTATATTAGAAGCCACATGTGTAGTGTTCATCAAAACTGTAGTTTTCTGAATAGATCTTCATTGCACATTTGAGTCCTAAGAGCATGCACACATCTTTGCT
Organism: Urochloa ruziziensis; assembly: GCA_015476505.1. Classification (NCBI taxonomy): domain Eukaryota; kingdom Viridiplantae; phylum Streptophyta; class Magnoliopsida; order Poales; family Poaceae; genus Urochloa; species Urochloa ruziziensis. The sequence continues at coordinate 6,030,068 of CM027120.1, read as the reverse complement.
GACTGAAGGTGACTTGATAAAATTTGGTTCCTCGCATTACATTTCACATATTTTCAATTTTTTACCAACAACACTAATGATCCTATAAGGTTCAATTAAGTACTGGGTGAGTGTGTCCCATAAAAGTTGAATATCAATCATGGGCCTCTGCGACACTTTTAGGGTGGTTGTCTGATTGAACGCTTTCAGGATCAGTATTAAGGCTAAAAATATTTATAATCTTCCACCTTTTTATGCTTGAGTAATTTATCATTTTAACGTGAAGATGGACCAAGTTTTGTAGATTTCTGTGTTTCATAGGTTACAATTATCCATGGAGATCTAAGTGCCTTCTAGAAGGACATGAACTAATTCACTGGTTCTATGTATTGCAGGTAGGGAAACAAGAATTAAAAGAGGAGATCTGCAGGTAGGGAAATAGAAATTCAAAGGGGAGATTACTGCAAGTAGGTACATCAAAAATCCAGAACCATTAGCTTTCTTTGTGAATGTACATGGATGTATGTCTACTCTGATCTGATCTGAATATTGCTTCACGTTTTCATTGCTATGATTTGAATATTTTAATGTCTGCATCTTAGGATAGCTGTATCAATCGTTGCAGTACTCCGAGAATATGAGATAGCATACTGTGCAGTTGAAGCTTTAGTTTTTTCCTATTTTCTTGCAGTATCCATTCTTTTAAATAATCCTTGCAGGGTGTATAAACTGAACCAACAAAACAGACTTTTTTGAGATAATGACCATAAAAGGGATGGAGCTTCTGGTGCTTGCACCAGAGAGTAGGGAATGCAAGCTGTTATTGGACAATGCAAATGCAAGCATGCTACAGCCAGATTTATTTACATTATTTTATTCCCTCGCCAATAACTAAGAGCTTTTTATTGTAGGAGCTAGAGTTTCCAATCATTATATTTATAAATTGTTCATTGATGAAATTGTTGTGGGTGCAACCAATTCATGGATGTTACTATGCCTCAAACATTTAAGTTTTAGTAGAAGGGTTGTCAATTCCATAGAGTGGTCAGAGATTTCAAGATTCAAGGTGATGACTTAAGGATTGATAAGCAGGTTCGTTTTCTTCAGTGAGCCCCTTTCCCCATTTTATTTCTCCAGGTCTAAGTTAGAAGCTATGCGAATCTATCTCAAGTACAACCCCTTCTCTCTCGTATAAAATCAGATGTGGCATAGATAATTGAGAGGCACGTAGACGGAGCCATCCGTTTTAGCTTCTTATAGTTCGTGCCTGAGGTAGACGCTATAGGTTGTTTGTAGGGCCATAAAGAAATATGGAATTGATAGATTGTGCTATTAGTAGTTTTGGCTATTAGCTCAAACAAATTGTTTTAGACTGGCTAAGTAATTTGTGCTCTTCATTTACAGTCTTCTTTTGCACCAACAAGCGGATCGAAAAGATGGTGGGAGAGGCCGCTGGTTTAGTATTGCCACGAGTAGCTCTATTTAGCTAAGAATGTTCTGTCACAGGCTCACATCTCACATGTCCTTGTCAAGCTGGTACTCCCGTTAACGATGGTATTTTTTTACCTGACGGAAACAATGAGAGAAGCTTGTGAAAGATGGCTATAGAGGAATGGCAATGGAACTGTGTGTTTACAAAAATTAAGTTGATAGTCGATAGAATTATTGGACTTTCAACTACTACACTTTTTAATTTTATTTTTTCTTTTTCTCATAGATAATTAATTTGTACATTGGATTTCAGGAGGGGACGGAAAGGAATGGAAGCACAACATGATCCGCACCAATTGGTATTATGTTTCTATTGGAATACTTCGGAAGCCTCATTCAGTACAGTGGATGTTGAAACTGAAGATGGAGTCATTGTCTGACTGGTTAATTGTATTGGTTCTTCATCAGAACAGGTATGCACAACAAGTTACAACAACAAATTTTTATCTTTTGTAGTCTCTGTATGTTGGTTTTCCACTGAATTATCCTAGACATGGTGATTAGTGATCAGCCATGGAGGGCCCTACACCGAGGTCGATCATGGAGGTGGTGCTTACCTGCTCGGTGAAGATGGAAGAGGATTAGCTCGAGCTATTTACCCTACACCGAGGTCGGTCATGAATTGAGATAAAACTTAGTCCTGCATTTTATGCCTTATTACTACATGACCAGGTCCGGATGGCTCAAGCACTTAGATGGGTGGCCCTAGGCGTGCGGGTTTGCCAGTTGTGCCACTGCATGCCAAGTTAGGTCCATTTCCCTTTTAGAGCATGTTAGAGGGAGTTTTGCCTTCAGTCAACATTAGTATGTTAGCATTTTTATTGGAGCCAGAATAGAGCAAATAGATTTGCAACTTGGCAGATTATTAGGGGGAAGCCATCTCTTTGGTTTCAGATTACCATAGTAACTGTCTTCCCAATCTGAAAATGGATTGTTAGGCATCTTATTTGCCGTGCCTTGTTTATAGAACTGTCCAAACGTCAAGTAAAGGGAAAAAAAGAAGATATGAGATGGTCCGTAGCTTCTTCACCTTTTCTTTGTGTTTGTTCTTTTTATTTTTCTATTTCCCTCCCACTGCTCGAATAAAGTGGTGGGAGGGAAAACTAATGATAACCCATGAGCCTTTGCACTTTTGCTCGCTTATACCTACCAAATAGCAGTCAAGTTGATATCATTCGAATAGTAAGGTTTCTTATTTATCTTTCATCTTACCAGCTTGTGTATACGTCCATTTGGTTTTGAAAATATAGACCTAGCAGTAAAAGCCTACATATAAATTGAGGTGTCAAGTCCACTTTAATTTCATATTTGAAACTAGCATTGATGCACTATGCATGTGGTCTCGGAATATCTTTTGCTCTATTGCAGGCCAAGAAATGAATAAGTTGATCTCTCTTGTGCCATTGGAGTTGTCATTGAAAAAAGAAAACAAAAGTAGTGAACAATAATAAGTGCTTCAGATTATTCACTACTTACTATGTAAGATATGCTTCAGGTAATTTAATTGCATCTGTTTTATTTTTTCTTTCCTTTGCTTCTGTAGCAAATAGCCAGGCACTTGACTCGTGATAATGAGAAATAGTTATTATACATAATTTATTTAAGCACAAAATCTGTTGTAAACCTATTTTGTGGAAATCATCCTGTGTGTGTCGCTTGCTGGAAGTTCGTGTGTGGATGCAGAAACAGACCGCTTCTTTCTTTTCCCTTGCCGGCATGTTCGAGGTGCATTGGTGAAGGTTTTTCTTCTTGAACGAATAAATATCTATCGTAAACTGAAGGGTCCTTTTGGTGGCATGAATTTACTACGTTATAACCTCTCAAGGCACTGCTATAAACACTCTATTGAGTCTACTTCATGTGGTTGGTACATGTAATGTTAAGCAACCTTGAGATCTCATAGATTGCCAGCTGATATGATTACATTCCTGGGGTTAGTACATGCACATCCAGCTCTGTTCTGTTCATATTATTATTCTCTGAAAAAATATTCTGTTTATCATGCTACTATTTTGGACTCATAAAGTTGTCCATTGTCTGGCGATATGGATCATCAAGGTTCCTGAGTTCCTGATATGGTATCCTTGCAGTCATTTTTTCAATTTGTGCTTCAACAATTGTTTGGGCACCCAAGAACTCGGTGTTGGTGTAAAGAAGAGTGGCAGATTTTTGAATGCTAGATTGTAAAATATTGCTGATGTTGAGGCTTTGTATGAAACATGTATCATTCCATCGTATTCGTGTTCTTAGCGTCAGAAATGTCATTTTTTACATGAGTGGTTCAGTAGACGGAACATATTATCTATAATTGTGTTATGTAAACCCCCTTCTCGACCTCTGATATTGGCAGAGCGTAACTTTTTTTAAAAAAAATTGTGTTTACGATCACAACCTTTTTAAAAATATGAATATTTTTGTTTACTATTTTTTAAACATGCGCCTGGGCGTGTGCAGTACTGCTAGTGTATATCTAAATTACCAACCTTTCTTGTAATAATAATTATTTGCGATGATCCATTAATTTTTATCTAAATTATGCACATATGCTACTATTAAAAGTAATATAACCTAACCTCCTAAATTTACATCTAAATTACCCACCACAAACGTCATTGAAAATAATCTAAAATACATGCAAATTTTAGCTATATTTGTCATTATAAAAAATATCACAAAGTGGTTAAATACTTATATAGTTCTAAATTACTCACTTTTGATATGGTTAATATAGAAAAACTAGCCCAAGGTACACATGCATGTGTATCGCCATACGGACCAACCAAGTAGACATGTACTCCCTCCGTGCCAAATAAAAATAAAATAAATCATTATGGAATTCAAAAATTATCCTAAAAATCATTTTACATTTTTTTGTATCAATGACAGAAAATGAGATGAGGTGGGTCCCGTGAGCACTTGTAGCATTGTTGGAGAATTGCTTAGTAAACGAAAGTGACCGAACCATTATAGCTGCGACGACGACAGATGCAAGCTCAACCCCCAAAGTCAACTTACTTTGAGCTAACACGTCGAATTCGCAAATAAAATAATAAACTAGCACTTTTGATTTACTTGATAATGTTTCACAAAAGGATGAAACAAATATTTTCAAATGTTTCGAAAATGTATACATTTTTTTAGCACGTACTTGGGTTTCGTCATGTCCTCCCAAGCTACTCAGCAGGTCTTTCTCTATTCTTCTTTGCTGCCCCAGCAGAAGCTCCGAAGGAGACCATCAATATGTTTGTACAATCCTCTTGGCAGTCGAAAGCATGACATCGAGTAGGTTGGTATTGTCTAGGCCACCGCTTTGATCAACACTTCCTTACCCCCGGGCTGAGAGTGATTGTTCTAGCCAACCTTGTACCCTTTTTTCAGACCCGGTCCTTTAGGTATTTGAATACACCATTAGATGATGCGACAACATCAGTAGGCATTCCAGACACTTCTCACTAAGTGCCTCACTGTGGACTTCCAAACAAGCCTTGATCTCCTCTCGGGTGCTACCTCCGACGCCCTTAGCAAAGTGGATCGAAGATTTATCCATATTTACCTGCGGGCCAGAGGCTCGGCAGTAAACATTCAGTGCATCATTTATCACATCAGCACACTCTCTATTTGCTTTAAAGAACAGCAGGTTGTCATCTGCGCAGAGTAAATGGCTTACAATCAGAGCCGATAAAGCCACTTTTATTCCACTGAGAACTGATGATTGAGTTCTAGATTTTAGAAGGCATGAAAGGTCCTCTGCTGCTAGCAAAAACAAATAAGGTGAAATTGCGTCTCCTTGTCAGATCCCCTTGAAGGCATAAAATTCTCTTGCCGGTCACCATTGAACAGAATTGAAAAGGAGACCGTTGTTACCAAACGTATGATCATATCTACTCAGAGCCGATGAAACCCCAGCTTGAGCATGATAGCTTTCAAGTAGCTCGCTCTACACGATCATATGCTTTGTGAAAATGTATACATTACCGATGAATCACAAGCTGCTAAATGACAAGACTAGAAAAAAAACTAATATGGGCTGACATGTATTGTCCCATCCCATGTTCTTCTGGTCCGACCGCTTCCGCGCCATCTGGTGGACCAACTTGGGCTTGTTCCACATTCCGGTTGGGCCTTCCATTCCAAAGGCTTCCATTATACACGCGGAAATGTTTGTCGGTATCATGGTTACCATCTTGTCCTCCAAGAAGCAGAGTGCTATTGCATCTCTCTAAAAACATAACATCTGCAACCAGTATCCCTCCAACAAAACAAACAACTGTAGCAGGTGGTATTACATCGGTGCAGCCAGTCTCCACCTATCAGACATGGAGGCATAGAGCCCAAACGGACGCAGGAAGACTAGGAAGGATATGACAATGAGTGGAGACTATGACATAGGACGACATAGGACTCTACAATATATGGAAACTAGTCGATATGTATAGAAAGTACTCGCCTGAGCGATATGTACATGATTCTATTCGTATTAGACTAGGATTCCACTCTTTCCATCCTGTAACCATGCTCGTCAGTATATAAGGCCGGGCAGGGACCCCTCTAAAAACAAGATCGAACAGATCCAAGAGATTCAACTAGTCTTGTTGATCAATACACAAGATCAATAGGGAAACCTTGTACTCATATTTACACTACGTAATACAAGATCAGCAACAGGACGTAGGGTATTACGCCTAGTTGGTGGCACGAACCTGTATAAATCTCGTGTCACGTAACCATTGAATTCCTAATTCCTAGAACATTTCTCCTAAACTCTACTACCTTAGGATACCCCTCGGTGGGATTCTCGGTAAATCACCGACATCTGGCGCGCCAGGTAGGGGTGTTCTCTGAGAATCCTCTGGAGAATTCAATAACGCTCATCATGCTCGGCAAAGGCGAAGCGATTGTCTTTGGGTCGTGGAAATTCACAACTGATGGTGACAGATCTCGAGCCCATGATCAAGGAGAAGCTAGGAGCGTCGAGCATGAAAGAACTCGTCGAGAATTTCGGCGAAATTTAACTCTCTGACATGCTTGAGCTGTGCAAGCTCAAGTACGTACGATTTCGACTACGACGCGAGCTGAGGGTGTGCTTTTTGAGTCAGATTCGGTTTCATCAGATAGCGTCGAAACCCACCCAATCCAAACCCAACTCGGACGTCACAAGAACTGTAAGGAGCCCTGGGTCCAGTTCGAGTCCATCAAGGACAAGAACAGGAAGGGGATTACTTATTACAAAAACATGAAGCAAGGAAAAAAGGCTTACGCACATCAAATACTTGTCTTGACATCTGACTTGCCCTATCAGTCCAGCGCACCTCTTGCATTAGAAGCAGAAGGCAGGACAGAGATTTCCGATTCAAGTTCCAGTGCAAGCTTCGATCTTGAACAAGAACTTTTTATGGCTAATCCAGTCGACGATGACAGCCGATACGCCAATGAGCTAGAGGACCAGATCTCTGCTGATTCAAAAGAGCCAGATGGGGAATCTGAAGTACACAAGATGTCAAGAGAAGCGAAAAACGCAAAGCCAGCTCAACAACACCTCAATGCTCGTAATCGTCGACTAGAAGCTAACAATCTACAAGGGGAGTTCTTTCAAAGTGGACAATATGTTTCTTCTTTGGCAAATGCCATGGAACTCCAATTCCAGTTGCGAGCATTGCCGAAGACAGCTGCAGTAGAGCAAGCTTTGGCACAAGTCGTAGCCATGATCAAACAACTTGACACAACTGGCCTTGCCTTATAGCCAAGCAAGATCAACGCCCCTGTAAAGAGCCAAGTTGTGAATAGCAAAGCTCAACCAGTCAGTGCAGGAAGCAAGATCGGAGCCCCAGACCACGGTGCTAGTCGTCTAGCCGGAGGCAATGCGAGAAGTCGTATTCAAGGAGGCAACGGGGTAGCCCATGGTCTTTTTGATCTCCGCTAGTATCTCAATAATCAGCGCGACGCCCGCTCCATCATCAACTCTCGACGTCAAGAAGGGGAAGGCGACGATGATGATGATGGTTATCCAATGCTGACAAGGGATATTAGGATGACTATTTATCCTCCTAATTTCAAACCAGTCAGTTTCAAAAAGTACGATGGTAGACGTTCTCCCGAATCTTGGTTAAGATCTTTCTCTACAGCCATTGAATGTACAGGAGGCAACAACGCAATCAAGTGTCGTTACTTCCCTCTGGCCTTGAAAGCTACCCCCTGACATGGTTCGAGAATATTCCACGCAACTCAATTGACTCTTGGGAACAGCTTAAACATGTCTTCATCGCCAATTTCCAAAAGATATTCGATCGCCCCGGAACTCGTCACGAGCTCTTCTCCATGTGCAGACAGAAAGAAAACGAGTCGCCTCGCGAGTACATGCGACGATTTTTTGACTAAAAACACAGTCATGAATATCTCTGAATGGGACATCATAGACCAATTCCAAGCTGGGATATACAGCAGGATTGTCCACTCAGATTTCGGTCATCAATGCCCCAAGACCATGCAAGCTTTGAGGATCATGATATAAGAGTAGGCAGATCAAGAAGATAGAGAAGTCGCCAAGTTTGGAAGTCGTCGCGGTTATAACAAGAAAAACAACAATGACCACAAGAACTAGCGCGATTTTCAAGGACCTCCACGGAAAAAAAAGTCAGATGATATCATCGCAACGCTCGACCAAAACACGCATGGGCATAAAAAGAAAAGTGAAGATTTTGACAAGATTTTGCATCAACAACGCCCATGGCATCTCATAAGAAACACACAGCTTGGAAACGCTTCAGCTTGCAAAAGGCATTTGTGTTCCCAATTAATGACAAAAGAAAGAATTCCAAAAGCAAGACCAAGCCTGAGGAAGATGAAAAAGTTGAGGAAGACAAATACCAAAACGCTGAAAAAATAGTAATGGTAATCATGAGAGGATAATATGGTTTTCCCTCTAAACGAGTACATAAACTCACCCTACGGGAAATCATGTCCGTTGAACCGGCTTTGCCACGATATCAGAAGTACTCGGAAATCCCTATCACTTTCACCAGAGAAGACCAGTGGACTAGCTACTCAGATGCCAGATGACTACCTCTAGTTTTAGACCCTATAGTGGCTGGCTCAAAACTCACCAAAGTCCTCATCGATGGCGGTTCTAGTCTCAATGTTTTATTCTCGAGTACTTTGAAAAAAAATGGGATTACAAATATGCTTACTCCAACAAAGTCTCCTTTCTATGGAATAGTTCTAGGCAACACGGCACTACCCCTTGGACAAGTAGTCTTGTCAGTTACTTTTGGAACTCGAGAAAACTATAGAACTGAATACATCACTTTTGAAGTGGCAGATTTTGAAACATCTTATCATGCAATTCTGGGTTGTCCAGCTATGGCCAAATTCATGGCAATTCCTCACTATGTCTACCTTGTCCTCAAAATGCCCGAACCCAATGGTGTCCTATCACTTCGAGACCTTAGACGCTCGTACGGCTGCGACAGAGAAGTTGTCAAATTTGCTTCAACAACCCAGATCCCCAATACAATGGCAGAGGTCTTTGCTGCAGCACAGAAGTTAAAGAAGTCTGGTTTGGAAATCCCAACTCAGGAACCATGACCCATGAAAGTAACCACACCAAAAGAAGTCGACACAAAGCAAATCGAGTTGCAAGAAGGAGAACCATCTCAGGTTGGGAATGGGTCGGGTCGACCCATTGGGTACTTGACTCGGCCCAAAAGAATGAGGCCAATGGGCCGTTCGGGTTGGCCTCAAATGAGAAAGGAGCCAACAGTGCCACTAAATTGGCAGTCTCCAGTATGGAAAGGATACGTTCATGACTCGAGGATGTGATTTTATTTTATTTAGTAAGGAGATTAGGATCTAGTGATCTACCATGTGTGCTGCATTATTTATTAGAATAGGATTGTAGTAGCTCTTTTTTATGAACCTTCATGTTCTGCTGCTTGGAGCTGTTAGTTATACAGTTTGATAGTGCTCCGTTTATTATACAAGTTCCGTTTTATTTTGGGTTCAGTTGATCTTTTCTAGGCCCTTGGTTTGATAGTTATACATTTCACCAGAAATTGTAACAGGAGAGATATGAACTGTGAATTATGAACCAAAAGGTTCTTGTAAAGGTCCATCCATTTTCAATTTCAGAAAAATGTTGGTTCAATGATCTTTTGCCTAAATCTGTACTTGGTGATAAGCTTAACTGATGGTCAAATGATCTGTTGCTATACGTGTTCATGTTCTTTGCCCCACAATAATCTGTTTTAGCACAATGTGTCAATCTGAATGCTGGCCATGCAAGGCTCCAACTAGGTTCGGTTTTTTATGGTTCGCTGGTGGGGTGTGTGCGTGCAGAGTGTAGACTGCAGAGGCCTTTGGTCTGAATAGATGTCTATATAATTTCAGGGATATTATATAGGAGAAGGTAGAGCTTAACCGATGGTTGAATGACCATGGATACTATATAATTGGTGGATTTTCCTAACACGAGTTGTACACATGTAGTATATACCATAGATGTACTTAATGCTAATTTCCATGGTTATGTCTTGGCTGGTCCTTCTCTGATCTGATTTCATACATGCAGGTGAGGAGGCTAACGAGGAACTCTTATAGAGGAGATGCTGAGCTAAGGAACTGCAAAATTCAGCAAGGGATATCCAGCAAGCGATTAGTAACCTCCAGTAGGATATATGACAGCATCGAATGAAAATGAATTAAATCTTATTTATTGTTGTTGTAATGACCTGTAAATGTGGAGAAGCACTACTCATCGTTGCTATGATATATCTGCTGATGACCTGTTGCTATGCTTTAAATATTGTCCGTAATATTTCAGCACAAAATGTCAAAGCGATTGTATAATACAGGGCCGGCCATGTTACCCATCGGGCCATTGAGGCCACAAGCAAAGGCCTGTTTGGGTCGGCCTGTGGCCTCACTAATTGGCCTTGAGGCCATGGGGGGCAGGTCCAAGGCCAGGTCCGGGCCGGCCCGTTCCCATCCTGAGAACCATTCAAGCGACCACAATCGGCGCAAGACTGGATCCCAAATTTCTTCAGGCCAACCGAGTCATTTTTGTTTGGAAACCAGCAAATATGCTAAGAGTGCCTAAAAAACTCATCGATCATACTCTAAACGTGGATCCAAAAGTCACTCCTAAAAAGCAACGACTCAGACAATTCGCTTAAAATAAAAGGGAGGCTATCAAGACTGATGATACCAATTATCAACTCCAATGGGAGCAAGCCAATTCATCGGTTATTCTTTAGAAAATAATAATATTGATATTTTTTTTACAGTATTGCAAGCAAAATGAGGCAAACGAGTAAGGCCATCCCCAACCCTCCTAATAGGATAGTTTCCATAGCATTAATGAAAGTGCCACATAAGCAATTTTGGTGACATGGCAAAAGAGTTAATGAGAAAAGATAGACATGGTTTCTCATGCAAGACATCATGTCTACACGAGAACCAAAAAAGAAAGAAGAGTGATAGGGTGAGGAAATAAGAGAGAAGAGAGAGGATTGGAGAAGATTTATTTTTTTCATTTATCATGGAAACTATGTACTGAGAGGTAGTAGTTTCTTAGTCTATTTTTTCTGTGGACATCATCCATGCACATTATGGGTCGGGGATAGCCTAAAGAGAACAGAGCAGGGGGCAAAACGCAAGTGACACTGCACGGTGCATCTGGAACCCACCCCAGCGGGCAGCGGGTGAGGTCAATGACCCGTAGGCCCGACGGACAAGGGTGTGAGGTCCACTTGTCGGTCCCACGCAACTACGCAAGTGCCGTCCAAATCCCCAATTTCCGTCCGCGTCCGTCCTTCCCCCCACCTGGCCACCTCTCCCCAAAATCCCCTTCCGCGCAACCAGGGGACGGTGCGTTTGTTGGCGTCCCTGCCGGCTGCCACCGTGCCGCGGGACTAGCGCCGCCGCCGGCTGCAAGGTCAAGGGGGTACCAGCTTCCCGGCGTGGCCTCCGTCCTCTCTCGTTGGCATGCCCCAGCATAACCGACCCTCGTGTCTCCTTACAGTTGTTTATTGTCTTGCAGTGCCGGCGCCCGCGGGCTGTTCGGCGAAATGCCTCCAGGAAAAACGGCCAAGGCGGAGGAGCAGCCGGTGGCTGGTGGCAGCAGGGGCATCGAATCCCTGCCTGATGGCGTGCTGGAGCACATCCTGGGCTTCTTGCCATCTCCGGAGGCTGTGCGTACATGCGTGCTCGCCCGTAGATGGCGCCACCTCTGGAAGTCTGCCACGGGCCTGCGCGTGGGATGTTCCGACCTGGATGAACTAGTGTCCGTGGAGGATGTCCGGAGCTTTGTTAACCATCTTCTGCTCCACCGTGGAGGCGCACCCCTCGACACATGCAACCTCACGTTCCATGCCCACCTCAGCAGCCACGACGACGTGCCCCACGTGAACCTCTGGTTCTGGCATCTTGTGATGTGCAAAGTTCGGGTTCTCAGACTCCTTTTATATTTCCATTGTGTTAGTGAGCCTTGGCTTGAACTGCACAACCTGCCTCTCTTCTCCCAGCACCTGGCAAGGCTGGAGCTTAGCGGTGTACAAGTACATGACAGTTTGCTTAGCTTTTCAAGTTGTCCAGCCTTGGAACATCTAGAGCTTCATGACTGTGAGTTGTCATCAGTCAAGAAGATCGTGTCCGAGTCCCTGAAACATCTTAGCATAATGTTTTCAGTGTCACCATCTGATGCCCGTATCCGCATTTGCACCCCAAATCTGGTCTGGCTGCGTCTGGAGTATCTCGAGAGGACTCCGGTGCTTGAGAGGATGCCTTCTTTATTGAAGGCAATTATTAGAATAACCATGAGCTGCAGGGACCGCTGCACTGATGAAAATTATGAGACTTGTGACTGTGAATCTTGTGACAGTTGTGATAGCATGGCCAATGGTAATAAAAATGGTGTGCTTCTGAAAGGCTCATCGGAAGCTAAGAGCTTGGCATTAATTTCTGCATCTTTCATGGTATAGCTTCACTCTCATCTTTACCATCTTTGTATCAGATGCCATCCAGTTTCTGCATTCCATATATCAACGTCAAAATCTGATAACACTTAGGCAAGCATTGTTTTTGCATGCATTACCACCAACTATGGCTAACAACTTAACCTTGAATTGATGATAGAGTTCTCAAAGTTATGAAGTTCCTGTCTGCATTTACCATATGTAAGCAACTTGCAATGTTCCTCATGCTTTTATATTTCCAACATTACTTTAACGTTCGTTTGCATCAAGAAGTATGCAGCCTAAGTTGGTTGGAAAATCATGAATCCTAGGACCAAAGATGCCAAACTATAGATAAATTTTAACATTCTTCCATGAATTCTGTTCTTATTAGTTTTTTCCTTGCTGTGGCAACCAAATGTGACATTATGTGAACACTCAAATGTTTAATTTTTTTTTTTTTGTTTCTATGTGTCAAGGTATTATTGCGACATATGAATTTCAGCAATAAGATTTTATTATGGATCATACTATTGTGGAACCATAGTGTGGGCTCACTGGAGAAGAAGGTACGGTGGATGGGGGAAATTTCATCAAAATGGACAGAAGAACAGATACATTTTAGTACAAATAAAGTCAGAAACATTAACAACTACAGCATCTATGGCTTCCAGTTGCACAATTGCACTTCGAGTGTCTCGGGAAAACGCAATCCATGCAAAGACTGGCGGCCGCGTCGATATGAGCTGAGCAGGCGTCCTCCTCGTCGCGCCCGACGAGCAATCCCGAGGCGTCCTGCGCCGTCCTGGGCTCGCTCCTCTTGATCGCCGCGAGTCGCTCGTACTGCGCCTCCAATGCCCGGCCGTACCCAAAGATTCCGGCCATGCCCAACGCGCCGGCCCAGACGACGACGACCGCAGCGGTCGTGCCGACGTGGGCGCCTGCCACTCCGGCGACGACAACGCAGCCGATGACAGCAGACACCATGGACCACACGAAATCCTCGTTGTCTGCCTGGAGGGGGCTCCCTTCCAGCTGCAAGTGGCGCATCACCAGGAGGAAGGGCCCGGCGCCGAGCATGAACAGGCCCAGCACGACGTCGCCGCCGATCTCAGGTTTCGCCGCCGGCTCCGCCGTCAATGCCGCAAGCGACATGATAACGAAGGGCATGCCGGCGGCGAAGAGCATGCCGACCACGACGCCGCAGCCGGGGCGGTCGTGCTCGTCCTCCGCGCGGCTTCGGTAGCTCGGCGCCGACGTCGCGGCGGCGGTGATGGCGGTTCGTTCGGTGCCCACGCGCTGCCGCCAGAAGGAGAGGGCACGGCCGACCTTGATGGCGGAGTAGACGGTGGCGAGGAACATCGCGGCGGCGCCGGCGCAGGGCGTGGAGGTGACGAGGTGGGCGGCCGCGTCGGCGAGCAGCGGCATGAACGTGACGCGCACCAGCAGGGACAGGACGTCCGCGACTTTTGGGCCCGACAGCGCGACGGCCCAGAAGAAGAGGTAGGCGCAGATCGGCGGCGACAGCGCCCACACCACGGCGGAAACGACCTCCTCTTCTCCCTCGCCGGAGGAGAGGTGGCACAGCGCCCTCGCCGCGAACAATGCGAACAGTAGAGACACGACGCACACGATGACAGCCGGCGACTTCTTGTCCTTGTTCTGGCCGGAGGCGGCGGCAACTTCTTCCATCTTGCCTGCTTGCATCCTCAACGAACGCTTGTATGGTCCAGCTCGTTCGTCCCACCATTTATACTTGATTCCCGCTGTTAATTAAAGCAAGTATTTCCTGAGTTCATATCGGATTCAAGTTGAACCATATGTATTTCCCAACGTTTCCAAAAATGCCTCCAATTATTTGTACTGGATTCCCGCTGTTAATTAAAGTTCTTCACGAGTTCATATCGGATTCGAGAGTTGCAATTGTGTTTCCTAACATTTCCAAAAATGCCTTTGCTTTCCAAACTTACTCGGAGGTTTCAGGTTCTGGATACTTCCATGTCAGGATCCAGCCATGCTTATAAGAAGAAAAGGCCGCCTGCGAGAGGATTGTATTGTTCGAGTCAGTATACGTACACCAAAATCAAAATGAACATGGAAACGGAAGCAACCGCCGTCGTCTCCGCCGATCCGCGCAGCAAGGCCAAGCACGGGCGCAACGCCGGCAAACATGGCAAGGAAGAAGCCGTGGAGCGCATGTCCGACGACACGGAGGCCGGCCTGTTCCTCCTCTCGGTCGTGTTCGCGGCGCTCGCGGCGTGGGCGCTGTGGCGTGCCGGCGGCGACCCGCCGGTGACCGTCGTGTGGCGGCTGTCCCTGCTCGTCTGCGGCTGCCTCGCCTGCTGGATCGGCGCGCTCTCCGGTGCGGGAGCGCAAGCCGTGCTGTTCCGGGTGTGGTACGCCGCGCTGGCCGCCTTCGCCGTGGCGAACCGCCTCAGCGCCGGCGCCGGGATGGCCGCCGTCTTCGTCGTGGCGCTGTGCGTGGCAGGGTTCTTCGGGTACTATCTCGCCGTGTACACGCACGGCACGAACAAGACGAGCAAGTAGAGGCTTAGAGAAGATTGAGAAGGTCAAAAAAAAAAATCCTCTACTCGAGCATGGACGCATGTGTGCAAACTGCAAAGTGCATGCATTGAGATCTTTATTCTCTGATTCTTCTCGTATTAGCACGCAATCGTGTTGCCGGTGTTTTTATGGAATTATTACTGATCAATGACAGTACATAAGGAAAAAATTGTGTGGATAAATTTTCGTAATCTAATTAATCAGTATTCCGTACGCCCTAGCGGGTTATTCTTCAGCAAAAATCTGATTTTGAAAGCATTTAAGCATCTGTCTTTCTTACCCTTTTTTGCACCCATCAAAGGTAGAGTAGACACCAATTTTATATCTCTTGTATATATTTATATACTTTTTTTGCACCAATAGTCAATAGAAGCTTCAGCTCTTCGTCTCAAAGGTCCTTTGCTCAAATTTGTAAGTTTTGTCCGAAACCAAATAGGAGCAAGGCATGAGCCTGGCGAAAGCGGCCCCCAAGATAGAGATGGACGGCGGCAGAGCACAAGATTTACTATATTTAGTTCACTATAACTGTATCAAACCGTGCGTAATGGGTTTACGGGAGCTATTGCATTCAGCAGTAGAAGAACAATCTTTAGTCCCTTGTCATTTAATCCTAGTTACCCAAAATCTGGTACTAAAATGGTCACCGAGCCATTTAATACCGGTTTCAAACATTGAAAGTCCGCGGAAACAATTTAGTACCGGGTTGTAACAAAAGCCGGTAGTAAATGTCACATTTTAGTACCGGCCAGTGTTCCAATCCGGTACTAAAGTGGTGTGTAACACAAGCCGGTGCTAAAATGTGACATTTAGTACCGATTTGTGTTACAATCCAGTACAAAATGGGTCTCCACGGGTTACTTTAAAAAGAATGCATCTCCCACTCAATCACATGTGATGCATAGGTAGGGATACACAAAAGACAGGATATATAATATGATTTGATGTGAATCTCATAAAGTTAAAATTAATTATTTCTAAATATTGAACCAATTCAGTCTGAAATTTCAAAACATAGTACACGATACTAATTGGATTTTGGTGCCTTCACGTTAATAAGACCCGATGAGACACATTAGAATAAATGTAAATCCAAGAAACTCTTACAAAAATAGAAAGATCCATTTTTTAAGCAAAGTCTATCGAAGCAAATAGAAAGATCCATTTGATTCGATAGACTTTGATCCATTTGATTCGATGGACTTTGATCTATCCAGTTTTAAAAAAATTATCCACCTCTATTATTATGAAAATAGTCTAAATGAGCATCTCTAAGAGCAACTCCAAGAGACTCTCTAAATCCTTTCTATTTGATAGTTTTAAAGATTTCGATTAAAAATATACCTTCCAACAGCCTCTCTATTTGGTTATTCAAACATAATCACTCTCTATTCCAGATTTTTTGCTAGCAAAATATAGATAAGAGAATAGCTCTCTAGAGTGCATGCAAAATATAGAAAAGCTGTTGGAAAACAGTAAGATATAGAAAATGATTTTTACGTAAATGACTCTCTAAATGATGATTTAGAGAGTGAGTTTTAATGAGACTCTTGGAGATGCTCAAGAGACTAGGTAAATCATTTTGTAAAGTTAAATTTAGCTATTATTAAACCAAAAACGTTTCCAACAGACTCTATATATGACTCTTCAAATTTAGTGGCTGTTCATCCTGCCTCATTCGCTCTCTATATTTAGATAGCCTACCTCACTAGCTACTCATACAGAGGCTGTTGGATTTGATCAATTTTTTAGTAGCTTTTTTATTTTACATAATAGCTAAACCAAGATTTTGAGGCCATCCATTTTTAGTTAGACTGTTGGAGTTGCTCGAGCATCTCCAAGAGTCTCTCTAAATCATCATTTTTAGAGAGACATTTGCATAAAAATCATTTTCTATATCTTCCTGTTTTCCAACGACTCTTCTATATCTTGCATGCACTCTAGAGAGCTATTCTCTTTTCTATATTTTGCTAGCGAAAAATCTGGAATAGAGAGTCACTATGTTTGAATAACCAAATAGAGAGGCTGTTGGAAGGTATCTTTATAATCAAAATCTTTAAAACCAGCAAATAGGAAGGATTTAGAGAGTCTCTTGGAGTTGCTCTAAGTGTATCCAAATTACGTCACGCTACCGTCATAAAAATTATGAAACATGATGAGAAAGCTAGTTTTTATGACATGAATAACACTACAACATACCATTTAATCCGTGACGGAATCTTGGCGACGGTTTCAGAAAACGTTAGCATTTTGCTCTAAGCCCAGAGAAGCCCAGGAAATCGTGACGGTTTATCTTCGTCACGGCTTGGCCCGAATACTGCGACGGTTAAACAAATCCGTCGCTAACATAAATGAATTAAAACTTGTCATGTTCCTAATTGAAAAAATAAAAAAAAGGTGCAACATGAGCGATTTGAACCTTGGTCATGAGGTACACCATGTAGTGGCTTGTGGCAAAGTTTAGTAACTTATTAAAAATCACCCAGCCGCCCCGGCCGGCTCACCGGCCCCAAGGCCAGGTCACCCCCCATAGCCGAGCCACCCATCAGTGCTTAAAGTTTTAATCTCTAAAAAAGAGAGGGCGAGCTGGGAATCGAACCCGCAACCTCCAAGTTCCAAAAAACTAGAGGTACCACTGCACCACTACTTCGTTTGTGACTTTCTTAGGTAAAATCAGTTATTACTATATATTTTGTCACCGGCCGTCATCGCCTAGTCATCAAACCCCCTCAGCCACATCACCGGTCGCCTGACCCCTCAGCCCACGTCACCGGCCGCTTGCGCCCAGTCACGCAAAAAAAGATGTAGAGAGTGGGACTTGAACCCGGCTCTTTGGGAGTAAAGTTACTAGCAGTACCACTGCGCTAAAGCTGTGCTCCATGTATGAATGGGTATGAAAAATCCTTATTAAAACTAACAAACGTTTATTCTGTAAAACAGGAGGAAAAAACGAAGCACATAAGATTCGAACCGAGGTCTCCAAGGTGAGACAATAACGTCATACCACTACACCACTGCTTAGGTCGCTGTCATTTTTAGTGTTCAACTTATATATTTCATGTAGCAGACGCTTGGCAGTGCAAAGAATTTCGCGACCATGTGGCGGCATTAGGTTGGTGGAGTTCTTCACCAGAGCATGTGGCGCGCTTACCAAGCCGAGCGCATCTTTTTCTCTTTTTAATCTACAATTAAAACTTATAACTGGTATTTCTGGGTCATAATAACTCCAAATTCGTTGATTCTTTTTTCTAATTGTTTGTAAAATCATAATCTTTCATGTAATATCGTTCATTTGCATAATAATTTTTATTTTATATATTGTTTCTATATAGCTTCTTTTCTTCTACCGAAAGAGAATATATAAAGAATATTTTTACATAACAAATGATAATATAACTTCATATTTTGTAATGTTATGGTAAACATAAGGTTCTATCCAAGCTTGAGATACATACGACTTGAAAAATATAAATCACTACTCAAATCTCAAAGTTTGAGTTGAATTATTAGAAACTATGTGAGACATGTTTCCACTTGTGAACAATGTATACTCCAAACATTGTGAAAGCTTATGAAACTTTTATGTTAAGATTATATGTTCATAAAATGGTTCTATGATAATTTACAGTATCTTTAGAGTACTTTTAGGTATTGTTATGATTATTTTGAAATAAGATCACAAGTAGAAGTTTGAATTCTTCATAGCAAACAATTGAATTCTTCATATATATCTATGATGTGGGCTATAATGAAACATATGAGGCCAAATATAAATTTTGGACAATTTTTCAGTATTTATTGGAGGTCCATGTAGTTCAACTTTATATGTATTTCAGTTTATAGACAATAATAAATAAGTAACGATTTAGTTAAACAGGCTCACAAAACATAACCTGGCCCATTATCTGCTACGGGCCATCAATTTCTGGTCGTCGATTTTTGATCCAACGATTCCGGTTGATCCCACCCCGCATAAAAGGGCAGGAACTTTAAACATTTCTTTACTTTATGAGCAGTTCTTAATCTTTATAAATTCTCTGAAAATTGGTCACTTTGATACAAAATTTATCAGACATTTAAACTTTAAGCATTGGACTTATAGAATTATAATATTGTTATCATCAACTTTGGCCTAGAAAATAATAATACCACAATCTCAACCTAAAAACAATGTTATTGGAACCAACATAAGAATTAAGTTTTAAAAGCATAGACGGGTCGTGTGCCGGTGTTTTCGGACCGCACCGGACCGAGCAAGCATGTCGACCTGGGCTGTTTGGCCAGCTCGTGGCCGAGCTGCGCATAGGCATGGACACGTCAAGAAAAAGTGGACCGCAAGTGCGCAAGAGGATTGTGAGCCAGTTTGCGTGATTGTGCCAAAAGTAAAGATGTGAATAGTGACATTTCACATTTAATATGGTCTTTTTCAGAAACAATTATATGTTGAATTTTATAAAGTTAGATATCTATTTAAACTTTAACCAATGGGAGTCTGTTTTAGGGAAAAGTAAAGTTTAATTGAGATGATGCTTCTGAATAGATTTAAAGTTTCCCTACAAAGTAAAGTTTTCATCCCCTAAATTAAGTTTAATTAGAGGGGTAGAAGCAACAATTTAAACTTTAATAGCAGAAACTTTCCTATTATTCTATTCAGAAGCAACAATGTGTACTTTTCTACCCTCTAAACAAACTATCCGTTTGGTTCAAATTTACATAGAGATGAAGAACTATACCTAAAACATCAAAATTTGCTTCTGAAAAGAATAAAACAAGGGGAAAAACGTTCACTATGCATTTCTCCCTTTCTGGCACTGCATTACAAAAGTCTGATTATACACCTTCAACTCTGTCGCGCGTGCGGATCAAAATGGCCCGCGGCCCAGCCGCACGCGCCGCACGCGTCCGCCTGGGCCAGCGACCCAGCAACCAACGGATGGGTTGCCGAAACGGCCCAGCGCGCAGCGCCGTCCTTCCAATCTTGGGCCAAATCTAGTCCAGATAGGCTTTCATAAGCATAATGCTTCAGGGTTTACAGAGGAGTATAATAATGCTGTCAAGAAAGGCTTTTATAAGCATGATGCTTCATAACAGGCTTTTAAACATTAAATATTATCAGAAGTGGCGTTAGTATAGTACGTACACTACAGCCACTGAACGGATGCAACAAATAAACAAGAATACAAGCCACAGAGTAGAAGTATTATTAATCGTGACAAGTAATTAGAACTAATGCAGCAAAGAAAAATGGTTACTGCAATAAATAGAAGGATCTAAAAATGCAACAAACAAGGCACATCCTAATCGAGGTCAGTCATTTATTTCCTGACCATTTAATACCTCTCAGGGCTACGGGCGTCCCCAACAGAAGTCCAAATCGCCAGCTGAAATCAGCAATTCAACATTTGGTCGACGTGGAAGACACAGAGAGCAAAAGAGCATCACGCTAACGAGCATGCAGTACTGCAGTAGGTCAGCTCGCACCCAGTGTCTCTGACCTCATGCACCCAGCTGTATATGGATTATGGTGCTCCATGCTTTTTCCTTTTTCTATTTTCTCTCACGTCCATATCAGCTGGCGATTTGCCACGTTCCTTGGAGACGGCTCTTCTAAAGAGCGAGAGGATCGTGGGAATGCTCTGGGTGGTCTTCAGAATGGTGTCAGTGGAGGCAAGCTCGATGACGCCGGAGCCAACAGGGATGCAAACCATGGTACGGATGCCGTAGTTGTAGGCTTGGCGGGCGCGGCCGCAGGGGGCACTGGAGAGGCCGGCAGATATCCAGGTGGGTTGATCGGTGAGCAACGCCTGGCCTGGGAGGCCGCTGCCCCTGAGGAACTTGTTCGACATGGAGATGAGGAAGAACCACTCCATGTCAGTAACATGCTCGGGTCCATTCATATGGTCGCGGACGGCGTAACCCGAGAGGAGGGAGCTGAGCTTGCTGAAGACGCGCTTGCGGTGCTCCTGCTCGTGGCCCGGGACACCTGAGCCGCCTTGGAACGACTGCATCACGGAGATGAGGCTGGACCACTCGGTGTCACTGACTTCCACCTCCTTGTGGGCTGGGGAGGAAGCATTGCCATTGATGAGAGAGTCCAAATCCCCAAGGACGCGCACGCGATGCTCCTGCTCAGCTTTGTCCGCTGGGGTGTAAGTGTAATAAGGCCTGCGCTTGCACCACACGTCCTCTCTGCAGCCCTGATAGTAGCCGTCGCCCCAACCAAGGAGGGAGGAACCGGTGACAGCGTCGACGGAGGACTCCCAGAAGATGGCATAGCACCAGGCTTCGGTGGATCCCTCTGTGATGGCTTGGAGGTGCTGCTGCAACGTGTCCGGGTTGAAAGCGGGGTGTGGCACTTGAATTGGCTCTGCAGAAATACCCATCCACTGCAACTCAACCCCCGACGCGGTGCTGCTCACCTACAAGCAGCAAGTTGCGGTCAGCACTCAGCACTTAGGATTCAGAAGTCAGAACATAACCTGTGAGGAAATTGTGAGTATTTCTGAATCACCAGTGTCTCCATCTCATCCAGTCTTTTGATAATATCCCCTATATTTGGTCTTTTGCGTCGGTCGACCTCAATGGAACTGAAAGCTATTTCGATGCATCCCTTCACTTGTTCTGAATATGACTCCAACAAGTGCGCAGGTGTTGCCTTTGCCTGTAGCCTATTCCTCCACTTTTCATGAACCTATCAATGTAGAACATAAATAATGGTATTAT
This sequence comes from Urochloa ruziziensis, assembly GCA_015476505.1. Classification (NCBI taxonomy): domain Eukaryota; kingdom Viridiplantae; phylum Streptophyta; class Magnoliopsida; order Poales; family Poaceae; genus Urochloa; species Urochloa ruziziensis. The sequence continues at coordinate 6,008,367 of CM027120.1, read as the reverse complement.
ATTAGAAAAGTTTCTTAGCAAATATGAAAAATCAACAAGCAAATCACGACCTTCTTTTTTTCCAAATGATACATAATTTCTTTTCTTACAAGCTCAATGAATTCTTTGGGAGACATTTCAGTACTTCTGCTGTAGCCTGTAGATCCTGTCATTATCTTTATTATTATAACACCCAAGCTAAATATGTCAAACTTATTTGAGATTATGTTTCTCTCTATGTATTCCGGAGGTAAGTATCCACTGCATTATTACACCATCAATTAGTGCAAATACAATATTCTGCTTACAGAAAATTTCAGTTCACATGAAAACAGTAATATAATTAAACTTACCATGTTCCTACAGCACTTTTCGTGATATGCGTTTGTTCTTCCCCAAAGAACCTTGATACGCCAAAATCTGCAATTTTTGGCAACATGTTCTCATCCAGCAATATATTAGCTGGTTTTAAGTCCAAATGATAAATAGGAGATTTCAATTCCTCGTGGAGGTATTTCAAACCCTTGCAAATCCCTTTAATTAGCGTGTAGCGTATGTTCCAATCAAGTCCATGACACTCATCTGTAGCAACAAATAAAAAGTGTACTTTCACTGAAGTATATTTGAAGATAACCTAGCTTTCAAGAAAGTGGTACAAGTAGAGCTCCATCATACCAGTAAGATACTTGTCAAGGCTTCCATAATGCATAAACTCGAAGCATAGAGCCCTACGAATTCGCTCAGCAAAAATTAGCCTTCCATTGTACTCAACATATTGTTTCTGAGTTTCATAGCAGTAGCCAATAAGTCGCACAATATTTGGGTGTTGAAGCCTTGCAAGGTTGTTAAACTCATTAAGAAATTGTTCCTCCTCAAGTCCTGGCATGTCATTAAGCATCTTGACAGCAATCTTCTCCCCATTGTTATGCACTCCCTGTTTAGCATCTCATATTGTCTAATTTTCTGCTTACTGGTATGGAAGATGTTTAGAGTAATAGAATTTAGGCCTGTAAGCATACTGGTCTGCTTCCACGTTATGCTATAGGTATGTTTTACAATCCATGCCTATCCTTTACCTAGTCCTAGGGTTTATAGCGTTTTGGCCAGCCCATCAATTCCTAGTTATGAACCCGTTATGCTTTATACTGTTTGTTTCATCTAGATAGAAGAGACTGTAACCATATTTGTACTGAACAAATTGTTATACTTCATCCTAAGTGTAAGAAATTTTGAATTGTCCCGAGTGAAATTATTCTAAATTTGATCCAGTTTATAGAGAAGACGCAACATATTCCACATAAAAGAAAGTAAATTATGAAAATATATTTCATATTGGATCTAATTATGCTCCTTTGATATCGTAATGTATTTTTTGAAGAGAATATCATAAATATTATTGTTCTTTTCTTGGCCAGACATAAAATTAGTTTGACTTAGGACAACTCAAAATCCCTTATATTTCAGGAGGCAGGGAGTAGCAGTGTGTTGCATTACCCCTTGAAAACCTTAATAAAATATTTGAAATGTATTTGCTTTCCAGAAATAACCCCTTCACTCTTGAAATTGAGCTTAGAGTTACAAATAGAATAGTAAAGTGAACAATCCATTCATCACATAAAGTGCAGTTATGTCATTAAGGGTGTGCTCACTCTTCCTGCCAATTGTACCAATTACTAGTTTTTCCAAACAACCTTACCATATAAACTTTTCCAAATGCACCGGTACCAAGTTTGCGCTCCTTAGAGAAACCATCTGTAATTGCTTCTAATAAATGGAATGGTATGCCCCTTGGTAGCCCATTGCTTGAATGATCCATGCTGTGGCTTTCCTGCTATGTACAATAACAAAAAAATGCTTGAGCATCACAGATTCACAGGAGGTTCCTGAAATCAGTTGGCCTCTCTAGAGAGCATTGGTAAGATCAGTAACCTGGAAGGGGTCTGCAGGCAGAGGATGATGGCTCGTCGACTTGGTCGGAGTTCTTAGTGGAAAGAGCTGCCAAGAGCATACTGATGATCTTACAACAAGGTCCCGGAATCCATAGACAGGGGAGTGAGGGAGACGACCTTCTCAGTTGTGGGTCATGTGGTGAAGCAAAGATCAAAAATTATTACACGGTTGACCAAACCAAAATTATCTACACTGCAGCAAGGTGAGTACCTAGTAGCTTCGTTGACCTGGAACCTTTCGTGCTGGTGCTCACTTGCTGACCAGTCGAAACTTAGATCCAGCAATTCAGTATCCGGATTCCGAAGCTGGATCCGCCGATGCCAGGCGATTGAAAATCGGTAAGAGTGGATCCGAGCGTTTCCTGTGGGGGAAGGAAGGCGGCGGAGTTCCTGCCGGCTACCGCCGTTGCCGGGTTGAGAAAGGGGCAACGCCCGGCCCGGAAAGAAGATTAGATGCGGGAGCCGTGGTTTCCGTCGAGGAGGAAAGATGCAGACGGAAAGCTGGTTTTTTTTTTTATTTTTTTTTTTGCTGGATTTTGAGGAAGAAGGATGACGCGATTTGGGGGGCTGGAGGAGCTCCACGACCGCGAGCGAAATTAGACGGTTTTGCTATTCGCCGCACGCCCCTGACGCATGTCCCCTTCACATGCAGCCACTGCAGGCTTGCTATTCGCCGCACGTGCGGCAGCAACGCCCCCGACGCACGTCCCCTTCACATGCAACCACGCAGGCTAGCAGCTCCGCATCACCGTGTGGCCCAGCCTGCCCTGCCGCAAGAGGAGGAGGAAGCGAGCAGCGGCTCTGCATGGACCACCTGCCGACGGAGAACTTGATACTTTTTTTTTCGGATGCTGCATGTATGCTTTTAATTTTTTTCTTCATTCAGTTTGTACAGTGTGATGCTGTTTTTTCTTTTCTATTTTACTTTTTCCTTTTTTTTCTCCATAGCGTTAGATTCTTTTCTTCTTTTACATTTCCGTTGTTCATTTTTGTTTGTGCGTATGACCGTATTTTTTTATCTCTTTTATTTACAGATTTTTTCCCTTTGTATTGGAGGATTGCGTGTATTTTTATTTATTGTCTTCTATTTATATACATTTGCTCTACATGTATATAGTTTTGTTGCATGAGTTGCACTATTTTTTCCTTATATTTTTGTTCCTTTATATAATATATTTTGTTACTTCTGTTTCATTAGTTTAGATGATTTGTTTAACATGTTCTATATGATATTTGTGTTCCTCCTGTACAATATTTTGTTATTTTTATTTCATTAGTTTAGATTAATTGTTCCACATGTTAATATTTATGTTTCATCTATATGATATTTTTGTTTCTCCTGTATAATATTTTGTTACTTCTATTTCATTAGTTTATATGATTTGTTCCACATGTTAATATTTATGTTCGATCTATATGATATTTTTGTTCCTCCTGTATAATATTTTGTTACTTCTGTTTTATTAGTTAGATGATTTGTTCCACATGTTAAAATTTATGTTCCTCTTGTACGATTGTGTTGTTCCGCACAGTCACGTGATTTGTTCTGCTTCTAAAATCGGATCAATTGTTCCTTCTCTTATAAAAAAATGTACCTTTTTTAAAACCCGAAACATAGTCAAGTGTGGTCTAGTTTTAAAGATCTCGTTATAAGAAATGCAGTGGTGCAATCGGAATTTAATTTGGATACCCCATTTATGATATACGCATTGTTTTTTAAAAGTGTTTCTCGTGGGACCCACAAACAATAATTAGGTGGAACATCATTTTCAGTAGATGGAACATTATCTCATATAGTGTAAACATCAGTTTCTATAGATGGAACATCATCTCATGTGCACCGGAACATCACTTTTTTTATCTGTAACATCATCAGATTGTAGATAGAATAAAACAGATGAGCTGTCATGACTTGCCAAAAAAGCCCAAACCGATTGAAAAAACAGTCCAACAACGAATGAAGCCCAAACATCCGTTCGCCACTAAAGCCCAAAAGGCCCGATAAAACAGTCCAAAGCCGCGACGCCCGGGCGTTTCTCGTTTTCGCGTAATGGTTTCCGCGCGCGGGCGCTTGGCGGGGACGGGGTTGTGCGGCGGTGCTCATCGCACCGCATGTGCGCCGAGCAGTTGCTCCCGAAATTAGGACGTCCTCCATGAGCTGCTTTACCAGAAAAAAAATAGAGCTGCTTTTTATATGATGAAATAAATGGTTTGTGGAGATGTGCAACTTGGTAAATATCATGGTCTCTCACCTTTTTACAAATTGCTCAATCAACTCTTTAGAGGCACACTGTATCCTAGAGCCGGAGATGCGGACAACATATCTAAGAGAGCCAAGAACTTGCTATTCCAAATGGCTCCCGGCAAGCCCAAGTTCAAAGTTTTCAATTTCGTTTGGAATGAAATTATCTATTGCTCTCATGATGCCACTAGCGGATGCCACTATGCACCATACATTTTCACATGCATACCCCATATCACTCCTCTCCAGGCAAGATTGCTCAACTCCTCAAACTCAAGAACAAAGCTTATGTGCCGGTTCAAGCCCCAACTTCTCCATCTCGTGGAGCTTCCTCTTCACGTGCACCACCTGCTCCACCTTCTTCCTATACTCCTCCACCTTCGAGTAGCACCGGGAAGAAAGGGAAGCTTGACGCTATCCTTCAAGGAGTCTTTGCTTGCTTTAACATGTGCAAGCAAAACGCTCAAGACATTCGTGAGACTCGCCAATATTTGGATGAAGAAATGCTTAAGTTTGAGCGTCGGCAAAAGGCAATCATGACCAAGGTTGATCTTCCACATTCTCCCGTTCGTGAGTCTAGGGAGTTTCCTCCACCACCATCCTTCTATAATCCTTGGGAGGGAACTTCTCAGGGCTATACATTTGGTGCTTCTCAAGTTGAAGAAGAAGAAGAGCAAGACGAGGAAGAGGAAGATGAGGAAGAAGAAGCCGAGGAAGAAGAAGAGGAAGAGGACGATGAGGAGGACGATGATGAGGAGGAAGATGGAGATGAAGATGATGAGTAGCTCTCTTTTTGGTCTTTGATGACAAAGGGGGAGTGAATTTGGGCTTTGGAGACCCTGACCACTATCTTTATCTTTTTATTCATGTTTTAGTTCTCATGGACATGTAAGAACTTAATTTGTGATTTGTGTTATGCTTGATGTGTGCCAAGCGAGAACCTTCATTTGTAAGACTTAATCATGGTTGTGATGTTATTGTGATATTGAACTATTTGTTAAATTCATGGTTGTGATGTTTATGTGTGATGGCTTGTTATTTCTCACTTTTTATTATTGTGGATATCTTGTCATATGCATCACGTTGATTTTATCACACTTATGCACATGTATGCAATGATTAAGGGGGAGTTCTTACATAAACATGAGCATAGGCATTTGAGGCCATTTAAGTTGAACATGCACATGTTTAGGGGGAGCTTCGCCAATTCTATTTGGATGAAAAACATGAATTTTATTTCTATCTTGTGAGCCAAATTTGTGTTGTCATCAATTACCAAAAAGGGGAGATTGAAAGTGCATCTAGGCACTTAATCTAGTTTTGGTAATTAATGACAATGTAAATTTGGATATAATGCTTTGCATGAGTTGTGCAGGAATAAAATCAAAAGAAAAGAAAAGAAAGGTAAAAGGAAGGTCCCCAATTCTTATTCGTATGGTGACGAAGTCTATCGGACGATTTAAATTTATTTTATAGTTTGAATTTGAGTATAGGATCATCGTACTATGAAGGGGGACGTGTTTGATGAGTTTAGGTTGTTAAAGTGCTTATACTTGAGATGACATATACATACGAGAGACACAAACAAACAAAAACCCTCCATTCACAAGTTTTCTATGCGTCGGAAGTTAGGCTGGAAGATCCGACCTAAAGTTCCGGGCGGCTCTGTCTGGAATTAATTTTCCATCGGAAGATCCGACCCTTGCACCGGATCTTTCAACACTTAGACAGATTTTGTGTCTTCTCTTCAGGCGTCGGAACTTAGGCCGGAAGATCCGACCAAAAGTTCCGGGCAGCTCTGTCTAGAATTATTTTTCTGTCAGAAGATCCGACCCTTACTTCGGAACTTCCAACACTTAGCCAAATTTCATGTTTCTGCGTCTCTCCCTCTGGCGTCGGAACTTCCACCGGAAGATCCGACCCAAAGTTCCGGGCGGCTCTGTCTCTAATATTTTTCCATCGGATGATCCGGACCTTATGTCTGAACTTACATCGGAACTTCCACCGGATCATCCGGCCCTTGTGTCGGAACTTTCAAGACTTAGCCATATTTCAGTGTTTCAGCCTTATAAAATTCAAATCTCGAAAGATCTGGTACCCTTCGCAGAACACATAACGGCTAGTTTTTGGAGGTTGGGTATTTATACCCCCTCATTCATTGCTTGCTGCCTCCACGACCAAACACACTCCAAGAGCATTGATTGCACTCCTCTACTCCACCCAAAGCTTGATTCTTGCATTGATTCACCTAGGATTTGAGTGAGAGGAAAAGATTGAGTGTGAGAGCTTTGAGCACTTGTGAGCTTTGATTCGTTCATCTCAAGAAGCACTTGAAGCAAGCTTGATTCGTCGATCCACGTTTGTTACTCTTGGAGCTTTGCTCCTACACGGTTAGGCGTCGCCGGTAGCTTCCATTCCTTTGTGGTTTGAGCACCAGAAAGTTTGTATTTCCCCTCTCTTTGTGAGAGCAATAGTAAGTGACTCAATTTTCCTTTGTGGTTGATTGAGGGAGGCAAGGGGTTAGTGACAACCCGGTTCTTTGTGAACCCCTCAACGGGGACGTAGCTCCTTTGTGGAGTGAACCTCGGGAACAAATCTCGTGTCTCTTTATTCTTGCCATTGTTCTTGTTGTTCTTCACCTTATTTATCCCCGATCCATGTGCTAGGTGTTGTTCGACCTTAGAGATCATACTTAGGTGCTCAGTTACTTCATCTAGCAGCTTTGTATTCAAATAGAATCTTGAATAGCTTGTTAGTTTTTGAATCTCGAAGTTAGTCTCCTCTCTGTGTCGAAAGATCCTACATAGTGTCGGATCTTTCGAGAAGAATTTCGTGAAGAATTTTTCAGAACTTTTAACAGGCCCTATTCACCCCCCTCTAGGCCTAGTGTTGGTCCTTTCACTTGGCCGTCGGTGTTCATGCATTGTACCAATGTACACCAACGGCCAAGTCCAGGACTCCAGGTTACCGGATATGGCATGTCCAGTTCCCCACCACTGTACCGCTGCCCCGTCTGCCCGCTGAAAGGCAAGGAAGCGGACGAGGCTCGCGGGAGGGACACTGCACCACCCAACAGGCAAGCAGCTGCCGGCAGCCGTCCAGCGAGTCAGCGACCAGCCAGTCCATTTAAGATTCTGGGATCCCAGGAGTGCATTTATGGTTGTTCTATATCTAAAATCATCCTCTTCCATGAATCATGTTCAATTCCTTTTTTTGTGCAAAAAAGTTTAATTTGCACACGCAAGCAAGACACAAAAGGGGGCACTTTGAATTCAGATACGAATGGTGGCAATCGTTCAGTCAATTTTGCCGTTCTGACGATTGCTTTTCTCCTGATTGTAGTTGTAGGCTGTTTTGTGTGTACTTTAAAGCTGAACCATTGTAATCAGTACGTACTTTAAAGTAAAAAATCTTGTACTGAACCAAGAGAGAACCAAACAAAGATTATAAAATGGTTTTCTTTGATGCAATCGTTAATCAATGCACTCAGACTCAACGGCAACCTCAGTTTAATAACATTCTCGTGTATGCAAAGACATACAGCTGAAAGTGGCTTCGTGTACAAACCCAAGGACATAATAACCAAACAAAAGAAAGAGAAAATACACGAATATGATTCAGAGCCGATACTTTCAAACAAGCTTAAGACCCAATCACGTACTATCAAGCACCTCACACTTTTTAAACATTCAAAACAGCCTACAACTACAATCAGGAGAAAAACAACATTTGTGGGGCTTTGAATTACTACACACAAATACACAAACCTCAGTTATACTACACACAAGTAACTTCTATGCAGAAAAGGTCATATATACTTGAGGGACCAATGCATCGACATCAGTTTTCACTCCAGGTCATTCTCCGAGGCCTCTGCCCCACAAAAGTACGCTCTAAGCTTCTCGACAAAATCTTCAGGTAATATGGTTTTGCTATTGGTATCCAATCGTGACATTCTGTTTAAAGTTGCAAGCAATCAGAAATGTGAAAACCCAGGCTGTTTTTCCAGCATTTCCAACATTTTACCTTTGAATTTCAATGATCTTCTACAGACCATAGTTATTAGGACCAGACCGGTAATCGAACCGGCGAGACCTTCGGTTCAATGGTCCACTGGTTCAACCGTTGAGAACCGGTTGAGCCGCCGGTTCGATAACTTTGGACTGTTGAAGCGAACCGGCCACAAATATACTTTGAACCGGTCCAATATACCAGTGAAATTAGTAGTATAAATTGAATTACATGGTTGGTTATAAGAAACTATGTTTATAAATAATATCATTAATGTAATCTTTTGCATTTGTATTCCAAGTTCAAGCGAATTTATGCAGCATCAAGTAGCATTTATTAAATTAGGACTATCCTATCAACAAATCTACTAGAAATTGCAAGTATTCATCGAATAATAGTCTATCTACCGATCTTACATAGTACTGTAACTGCTCTATCCTCTACCTTCAGTATCATACGCATGAGCCTATTGAGTTGCAAGTGCAAACAATTTTGATACTCTAGATCCGCAAAGTCTCAACTCTAATCAGTATACAAATTGCGCCATCGTGGTCTGGAACATTGTATATTGACCGTTAGCCATGTCAAGCAAGCAGGGACAGTGAGAAGCGCGCAGGTACAGATTCTTTTTTTTTTTTTTTTTTTTTTGCGAAAGGCAGGTGCAGATTCCTTGTGGTCTTGTGGAGCGCTGGGCAGGGGTAGAGATCGGAGACGACGAGGACGAGGTGGTACGTGGTAGAGGCTGGACTGCTGGAGGCGTGGAGCATTGGAGCAAGCCGTCGGCTGCTGGGCGCCGGCCCCGTGGCCATCGATGGTGAATCCGTCGAGCCGCAGGCAGGGCTGCATGGAATGGGGATTCAGAAATCAGAAGCCGCCGGCAGAGAACGAGCAGAAACGGAGGCTGTCGTATGCATTTCGCCGCCGTTCCGCCGTCTGGATCGCCACTGGTCCGTCGTCTGGATGCGCCTCCGGCATGTCTCGCGATGCGCCGCCGTGCCTGCGAGCAACTGAGCTGAGCAGAATGTGTTTAGGTGGACGGGGGTACTTGGGCTGGGCCTTTGTTGGGCCAACGTGGGACGGACTTGAGCTAATCCGAGGCAGCAAACAAAAACCGTCCGGTTCGCAGAGAACCGCCCGGTTCGCCGGTTTCATAGACGCTAGCTAGCTACTATCTTCCTACCCCTTGCCCCTGCACTAAATATATGGCCTTTGCAATCAGAATAAAATAAAATAACTGATCCAACACTTATTGTTTACATCATAAGTAGCAGTTACATCATGGGAAAATATCAGGTGGAAACCAGACCCCAGTGCAACCGTGAAAACTGCAATGTCCTTCGTCGGATGCAGTACGTTTGGTCTCGATGAGCCTTCAAACTTGCACTAAATAAAATGACTGTCTGCCTGGTATATTTCGCAGGAAGCACCCTATCAAAAAAGAATATTTGGACAGCAAGCTCACCTCTACATGTTATCATCTCCTCCAGTCCACCGATCGACCACCACCATGGCCTTCATAGCGGAGCTCCTCATCCAAATCCAAACAAATCGAGCTATGGTTTAGGTCTGGGCCATGGCTCCCCACTAGCCATGCGGCCATGCGCTTCCCCTTGAGTTTCATCCACTATTGCACCTACTACAAGAAAAATGACATTTGGTCCCTTGTCATTTAGTACCGATTGTCTAAAACCCAGTACTAAAATGGTCACCGACCCATTTAGTACCGGTTTGTAACATTGGAAGCCTCGGAGACCCATTTAGTCCCGGTTTGTAACACAAACCGGTACTAAACGGCGCACGTTAGTACCGGCTAGGGTTACAATCCGGTACTAAAATGGCGTGCCAGTTTAGTCCCGGTTTGTAACACAAACCGGTACTAACGTGCACCGTTTAGTACCGGTTTGTGTTACAAACTGGGACTAAATGGGCCTCCACGGGTTACTTTAAAAGGAATGCATCTCACACTCAATCACAAGTGATGCATAGGTGGGATGGTAAGGAAGCTACGCGCGAGGCCGGAGGTCGTGGGTTTGAATCCTCACGGCCGCGTTCGCGCATTTTCGCGTGACTTGTGCGTTGCGCGTGTGCAGGCCTCCCAGCTTTTTCAAATATTTTTTCCTTTTTTTGGGCGTAAAGTCGGTTACTACTTGCTGGTGTTACCAGCCGGTACTAATGTGCACCGTTTAGTACCGGTACTAAACGACGAGACACTTTAGTCTCGAAAATTTAGTACCGGTTCCACAACCGGTACTAAACGCGCCTTCCGGCCCGGTACTAAAAGTCGTTTCTGTAGTAGTGTACTAGGTCCACTCTAGCAGTCTAATCGAGTTTGTGGAGGAAGGTCGCGTGATGTTTTAGGGGACGATGGGTCGGCAGCAACGGCGATGGCAGTGATAGCCTTATAGACTGTGGTGGACATAAGCTCACTCGACTGAACTCTTGCCATTCCATCTGGTCTATCCATCTCGCAAGACGATTAGTTCCATCCTCGCTTCGCTGCTGCTGCAGCATCCTGAGTATGGGAATAATGGGACTGCTTGTGGTATGAGGATTTCCCCCCCTCTAATTCGTGTGTTGTGCCGACCCACTTAAGTCTTCTACGTATTATTCTGCATATGAAATGTTAGATATTAATTGGGTTTGATATTGATCTATCCTGTTTCCACTCCCGCTTTGTTGAAATGTAAAAACATGACGCATGGTCTTGATGTGCATTTGCTATCAAATCAGTTAAATAATGCTGCTTGGTTGAAGTTGAACACCGTACAAACATTTAAAATGTGCTAGGTTCTCAGCAAGCTCATCTCGATCAGACGTTTTGCATCTGATGGCTACCGTTCGGGTTTCTAAGGTTGCACTCAGTACCCGGTTTCCGCTAGATACTTTCCCTTACATCATACACGTGCAGAAATAAGTTTTGAAATTGCTGTGCCATCTCGAAATTTGATATGCACAATCAGATTGATGTTTCATTAGATGCAGTTATCCAAAGCAGCATGGAAGACAACAATTTGACAGAAATAGCCAACTTACTATACTGCACTGGCCACATATTAGCACCTGGCATAGTTGCCTTGTATAGTGTACAGCTTCTTAATGTATCTTAGTTTCATTCTTTATTGTATTTCATCAACCCCCTACTTTATTCCCCTCAAGAAAAATAATATGTGAGCTTAAGGTTACAGTAATTCAGTATGCCGATCCTCAAGAGAGCACTAGATCCATCCAGTTGAGAGGCCATCCAGTCAGGATAAAACCCAGAGCAGTCAGGATTATGCAATCTCCTCTAAAATGAAGCCAAGGGATGTCTTCTCCCCATGATGGAGTTGTTTTTTTACACTAAGCTTTTAAAGAATCGATTAATCATTCTATTCACCAAGCGATGTTACAAAACACGGAGACGATTTCCGGACGCATTAACCAAAACATGAACTGAAAATGAATACTACATCATTTGGCTATTGAACCAGCTAAGAATTGTATGAGCAGTTTACATTATGCCAAAAGGGAATGATGACGGTAATCCATGTCTTTCTGTTCAGTTTCTGTTAGTGACTAGTGTTTCTGGTTTGATTCAGTTAGCAGTTAGTTGTCAGGCAGTTAGCTGAAAGGGTCAAGGTTGTTAGCAGGTCCTAGTGTTTAGGGGCAATCATAGCCATTAGAATCGGACACATAGAGTCCTAGTGTTTAGGGGCAATCATGGCCATTAGAATCGGCCACCAAGGCCTTGTAATTCAGTTCTATAAGAGAACAAGATAAACCCAAAAGCTGTCTTTGCAGCACAAAAACTTGCATGTGTTCTCAAGCCTGGTGAGTAGAGAGCTTACAGGGCATAATTGCTGAGGAACCTGATGCTGAACAAATGCCCATGAAACAAAATCCGAAGACATCCAGGAACCAGTTTTCTATAATAAAATTCCAACAAACATTTTATTAAGAGGATATATGAAAACATGCACCATAGATAGCCATGTGTATGTAAATTTTCAGTAGAAGATATCACATTACCTAAGATACCTTTCTCGACTGCACACGTGAAATCACTGACTTTGATAATTTATAGTTTGAAATATTCAAGTCCTTGGACTGAGCGTATAAAGGAAAGTGATAAGTTCAAATTAAACCTAATAAAGTATGATGTCTTGATGATAGTTACATGATAATAAAGGGCTCATTTTGTTATATATGTACAAATTCCCATCAAAGGTGGCTAACGACAAAAACGCCATCATGCTCTGGTACCCTGCAACACAAGTGCACCTGCTGCAATAGATTGGAGTCCAAAAATCAAATATGTTAGCCCCATGCACTGTGCAAAGATATGCATCCATACACACCACAATCACAAATAAATCTTCTGTAAAAAGCTACACCATTTTTTTTTTTTGAAACGAAAGCTACACCATTTCAGTCACCTTAAAGTTAATCAATTCATACAGTTCAACCAAGTTGCCCCATAAAAAAAAGCTTACTAATCTACAAAACCATGGTTTTAAAAACTCTACAAAACAATTAAAGTAACCCAAGTGTGCATTAGGACCAGCACATAACTTTCACCATGATCCTTCAGTAGTTCAGTCACCACAAATATTTTACATTTAGCAAACCCTAAATACCCATGCTACCAATATTCCTCACTTTGGATGTTAGACAGGAAAGAAAGGTATAAAACTTTTCACCTTCGGCTTTTTGTAAAATAAAAACAAGCTTGTTTGCAATCTAGCAAGAAAACTGCATTAAAACTATACTTGAACCATAATAATGGTGTGAAGACAGGAACACAACTCTTGCAAACCTCGGCAATAAAAGTACCTCAAATATTGCTTCATAAAAGGGCATTTGAAAAATCATTTCAAAAGGTGGTCACTTAGCAAATCTAGAAGGCACCTCAGAACTAATTAGCACTCTTTGGTCTACATTTTTGGATTTACCGATGCTTAGCCAACTTAACTGATGATTAGGCACTCTATGCCCTGACAAGCTATTTTCAATGTTGTCGAAGTCAGTGGGAGAAATAAGGATATCACATGCCAACCTAAAGAAAATAGCCTAAAAAAATCATGCTGCCGGGCATTTTAGTGTTACAGGGATGATGATGGGAAAACATTTGCTTATATTGATAATTAAGGCTTCATATGATTGAAGCAGTAAAATATAGAGGTTTTTTCTACCAAAACCATCTAGCTAATTAGAGCTGTAAATACTTTCCTTATCCATGAACAGTACTTGCAGTACCTTAAAGCTGAAGATGGAGTAAACTGACAAATTGAAATCAATCATAATAGATAAGCTTTAACAACGTATGAAACAAAAATAAGACCTATGAATGTGATGGTGCACTGTTTCATTGACTCTATGCCACAGGGGAAAAGACTCTATGCCACAGGGAAAATCATAAGCTTCAAGTTGAAACTACCGACACATTGCATTGTACAGGTGCCCCTCATTCCATTCTTAGATTGTCATGTTCTAACTTGTCAAGATTATTTCAGCAATCAACTGTGTAGCGTTTTGGGACTAAAAGTCAAAATAAAACTCTAAATATTTGAAAAAAATTACAAGTAATGACCAATAACAACATGCCAGGCCAAATACCAAACAACCCGGATAGCTCTCCTACAATATTTGACTGTCACTGTGGTTCCAGAACTACCTTCTGCATTGTGTACTTATTACATTTCTACACACTTATTCTCACAGTTGAACTTCAATCAAGTTATGAACTGAAGATCTGTGCAGGCATCATCTTGTGATGGTACGGAACAGGAGAAAAGTGCCATGACCATCTCACTTGCCGCTATTATGTTCATGTGTATCTTTACTCATGCATTTACTTGTGGATTCTTATGTATATTTGGGTCATAAATACTTAGAGGATACCTCAGTAAATTGTATTGGATCATAGTATATCGTGTCAGTCATTTGTGCATTATAAATAAACTCACCCAACTTAAGTAACCAACTTGTATAACTCGTAGACTATTACGAAATGGAGAAAATAAGGAGCAATCAAGCAGTTTGTAATACTTGTAAGGTAAAGTAGATTAAATTTGTTGTTCTTACTATGGCAAAAACTGGCATTTCCATTTTTAAGTAAAAACTAAAAAGTTAGATGGGTGCATGCCTGCTGATAGTGCTACATTGACTGGGATCTTTATCTGTCTTTATAACAGGCTTTCTTTCCAGGATCTTGCAACTGCTGCCGCACAATAACATTAAATAGATAGCTCCTGAACTACACAATGAGCAGGTTATGCTCATCCTTGGCTTCCAAGTCAAATGCATGGCAAACAGGTATTGGCTGCTTTAAGTGGATATCATTTGTTGGATCTTTGTCATTAGAGTAGAGATCTCTGGTGGATTGGCGAATCAACAGTATTGAAGATCGTAATTCGCTGTCCCTTGTGATCCCAATGTACTTGTAGATACATGGGCCAATGCCTCAGCCCATGCAGCTGCTTCATGAGACAGCTATACTCTGCTAATTGTCCAGCTCCTAATCCCGTACCCAAGAAGCTTTGGCGCTGCATACCACACCCCACTGTTGGTTCTTGGTTAAAGGTGTGGAGCTCTGACATGGCGGGTTCACGTTCAAATATACCCATATCACCTGCCATGATCAATACAGCAATCTTAATTTTGAATGAAGCAGTATATAATTGACACAATACTGTCATCACAAAGCTCTGCAGGCAAGTAAAGCAACCAAACAGCTTAACTACAAATACTAAGAACTCTCAAACAAAACGGCATGTCGTTAGTATTGAAATACTAAAAAATAACCATTTTTACTGTATGCCATCAGAAAACTAAAACATCTACAACGACTGCCGAACTGCTGCACCCAAAAATTGCCCATTACCCAAAGCATAGCCAGTCAAAATCCCAACACATCGACAATGTCCCGCTTACATCCCGCAACTGATCAAGTGGAGCCAACACCCATCGCACAGTGACCCGTCGAATCTCCGCCGGCACATCTACCCTTTGCTAACCTAACTGAAACCCATGGCAGATGGCACCTGGTACCTTGCGGATACGGTCTTTCCGCTGTGGTTGGAGGGCAGAGGGCACTACGGGAGGGTGGATGCCTTCTCGTACGGCGCCTCGTGCCACCCCTAGGGTGGTCTTGAACTGGGTCTTCAGCTTGCCCGCCGCGCCGCACTGCTCTCGCCGGCGGACGCCGTGCTCCGTCGGCCGCTTCCGGCAGTAATGGCTTACCAGCGAAGACGGGGCCGCACGATGACCTCATCTCCAAAGCCGCCGCCGCTGTGGTACCAGGCGAAGAGCGGAAGCGAAGGCGGCGGAAGGAACGAGGGAGATTTGGTTTGATTTTGGATGAGACGGCGAACGCGGATGCGTAGAACAGGGCGAGGAGTGGGAAAAGAAGTCATCAATAATTTGAGTAAATTTTGCAATCCACCACATTTTTTTCATTTTTCATCCTCTCACTTATTTCTGATTCCGAACTGGACCGGTTGTTAGCTCGTATGGATAAGATTAAACACATTGTTTTCTAGCGTCTCTAACTAATGGACATGGATAACAAGCAATGAGGCGAGAAAAAAAAGAAAAAAAAATTGGAAAGAAAAGGCCCCAGATTCTGTACACAGCCAGTTGAGATGTAAGATTTGGATCTGCCTGAGAATCTGGAAGCATGATATTTTCTCCAATTTGGTTTATTTGAGGCTGCATAAAAGGCAAAAGAATTGGAGTTAATAGATTCCCATATGACCCATGCAGGGAAAACTCAGCGGTTTCAGCGAGAATGCTGAACATTAAGACCCAAAAGACGCATAACGAACAGTAACACGATTTTCCCAGCTCGTTGCCCGGTTGCCACAAAGGAACAACCATTAAACGGCTGTAAGAAAAGGCATTTTCTTTGGATAAAAACAATATAAGATACGTACGTAATTTCAAGCAAACTCTTAAACAATAATATACGAAATTCCAACAACGAAAAGAACATTCGCATCTGACAGTTGAGGTAGGTCATACAGGAATCCATTAATTTTATCATAAGTTGCACACCCTCGTTCAACCGACAACACTCTCGATCCAGTTCCTGACGATGAGGTAGGTCATACGCACAAATTAATAGGCACTAATAAGGGCACTATAGTGCAGAATTGTAGTAGATCACCTAACAGCAAGTACACAATAGTTAATAGATATTAATCAACAGAAAACCACCAAAGCAAGGCTACACACCAGTTCTACAAGGATGCTCACTATCCACACCAATCTCAAGAAGTGACCATATTAGGCGAAGCATCTGGAGTTATCTTCTCCCTAATAGCAGGACCATCCATCAGTCCCCTCGGACAATTCCAGTATATATCCGTCGTAAGAGGACGAGCAGCCGCATTCTCTGGCGAACTCTTCACAACATCTGGAGTAAGTTTCCGCACCGCAGCAGCTTTAGGCCCCGACTGCTTGATTAATTCCCTAGAACAAATGGAAAATTCAGTAAACTAAAGATGCCTCTTTGTATAGAATCAACACCGTTCTAACCAAACCCAAATGAAAAATTCAGTAAACTAAACATTCCTCTTTATATGGAATCAGTACCGCTTTAACCAAATCAATAACATCGTCAGGAATGATAAAGTCATCATTCGAGAGAGTGAGGCCATAGGTAAATTAGGGTGGAAATCTCACTTAGGGTTAAACTAATCTGGTATTAATAGTAGAAAGGAGTAAAGCCAATAATTTTGGTTACGCAAGGGAAGTGGCTAATGGAACTAAAGTTGTTGCTGTTACCTTGCCATAACTGTTGAGTCTCCTTTGGGCATCTCTGCAATGTCAGACGTGATATCCTCCAAATTAGCAGCATCCTCTCCATCTTTTGGTACCAACTCTTTATAGCGAGCATTGACAGCCAGCATGTATCCAAAGTAAACTGCTAAGAGTATCATTTGTAGCACAGAAAATAGTGTCCAGAGCAAAAGGCTGATAAAGATACATGGAAAACTGACAGGAAAAGATGCAATGTGATATGCGACCATGCGCTCAGTGACCAATAGTCCATGGGACATAAATGCTGATAACGTCACTAAGGCAAAGCACATGATCCACCAGAGCAAAATTGAAAGTCCCCACACAACATAATAGATATCAACATCTTCTGGCACAGACATCACCAACAGCATGAGCGCTGACAAGCACAGGATCATACTGGTCGAGTAGAATACACTATTTATTTGTGTATATATCCTCTGCTGCCTCCTCTCCTCCTTGCTCACGTAACTTGGGTTGACTGTAGCGGCCGCATTGGCTGTCCCAGCACGCAGACGATACTGTGCAACAGTGTATCCAAACAATCCAGATGCCCGGGCCACACTCAAATAGGCAATGGCCACCCCGATGAGTGGGCTGACAAGGTTGGTGATGGCAAAGCCAAGTAGTGGACCAAAGAAAATGCAGGAGAATGTATCAATTATGCCAGCTGTTGTCCGCAAAGGCAGAATCATGAGAAAAAACTGAGCGCAGATATATAAGCTCATTTGCCAGACCACATAGGTGTGATCATCCAGATCTACAAGGGGCAGAAATGGCATGAGAGCATTAAAGATCAATATCAAGATAATCATGCTTGTCAAATCATTGTTGTGTATGCCCAGTGTGCAGGAGACTTGGGGACTAGCCAGCTCTGCATTAACTCCAGGGTCCTTCGGATCCAAATTAACTTGATGACCAAACTTTCTTTTCATGGTTTGAGAAACATCAGCATGCTGCAGTACACTTTGATCACTAATGGTCTCCTTCAGTTCCTGATCAATTTCAACAAAGGCACTGGCCGAATTCAGCATTGTCACAATTTCCTGCTTGCTATGGGTATTATGCGGTAAACCTTGACCATGCAGCTGCTGCAGCAGCATGTTGATTTGCTTCCTTCTATCAGCATCATGGATATATCTTTGACCAAGCATCTTGAGACCTCTGACCCTGTCCAGTACTCCATCACCATACAGCTGGGAATCATCTCTAGAACGGCGACCAGCAACCAGAACTACGCCGCCGCCGCCGCCGCCGTCGTCATCATCATCATCATGCTGGGAATCATCTCTAGAACGGCGACCAGCGTCATCATCATCATCATCATGATGCTGGGAATCAACTCTAAAACCACCATCAGCAAACATAACTCCGTCATCGTCATCATCATCATCATCATCCTGCTTGGAATCACCTCTAAAACTGCCACGAGCAAACATAACTCCGTCATCGTCATCGTCATCACCATCCAGCTCAGAATCAACTCTAAAATGGCCGCCAGCAACCAGAACTCCGTCGTCGTCGTCGTCATCATCATCCTCCTGCTGGGAATCAACTCTAAAACCACCAGCAGCAACCAGAACTCCAGCATCCTCCACTGAGTGCAGATTAACTCCAGCAGAGGCACCAGCTACACCCAGGTCGCACTGCGGTTCAAGGTTGCCGGGCAGCTTCCTTTGAACACGCTTCTGCTGCAGCAGTGTCTCAATTTGCCATCTGGTTTCAGCATGATTCAGCAGACCTTGATGACGCAGCCTGTCCAGCATCATGGTGAGTTGGCCTCTTGTATTAACATCATCAAGATCTCCTTGATCAAGAATCTCACGCAGCAACTCGATGCGATGATCGATAATAACATCATCCAGGTTATCCAATTCTAATACTCTGTCACTGTCCCCAATAGTAACATCACCCAGGTCACCAAATACCACGTCCCTGTCCGGACATCCATGAACTACACCCACCGGGTGCGGATCACCTCCAGCACGGGGGTCGGCTGGGCAATTGTGAACCTTCCCCGGCAGCAGAGCATCCCCAGAACAGGCGCCGGCCACATCCAGCTCGCGCTGCGGGGGAGTGGGCTGGAGGAGAGATCCGCTGAAACGTGGACGCTTCAGCCCGTAGTCGAGCGGGATCGTGCGGCTGCGGCCCCAGGAAAGGTCGGAGGGGCGGGCGTAGGGGACGGCCTTGTCCGCCGCCTGTGCAGAGCTCATCGGCGGCAGCCCCCGCACCGAATCGGCGTCGTGCGAGCTCGTGCGGGAGCGGCCCCAGCAGGAGTCGGAGCAGCG
Organism: Urochloa ruziziensis; assembly: GCA_015476505.1. Classification (NCBI taxonomy): domain Eukaryota; kingdom Viridiplantae; phylum Streptophyta; class Magnoliopsida; order Poales; family Poaceae; genus Urochloa; species Urochloa ruziziensis. Next base: position 5,989,117 of record CM027120.1, on the reverse strand, counting down.
GGCGTAGGGGGCCCCGTCGGTCTTGTTCCCCTCCTTGTCCGCCGACTGGCTGGAGCCCGTCGCCGGCGGCACCCGTCCGTCGCCGCGCCATCTCGTGCCGCAGCGGCCCGAGGAGGAGCCGGAGGGGCGAGCGTAGCGGCCGTCGCCGGCCTTGTTTCTCTCCTTATCCGGCGCCTGGCTGGAGCTCATCGCCGGCCGCGAGGAACCGTTGGTAGTTTGGGGGAGGATTGGCAGCCGCCGAGAAAAAATGCTAGGGTTTGGAGAGTTCGGAGGATGACTGCCTTTCCTTTGCTCTGGCTTGTGGCTGAGCCTGATCTTTTTCTTTAGTCGGAAGTGAGACGACCTGGGCTAGACGACACTACTCTCCTACTGAAAGGCCCAGACACACAGGCCAAGCCCACATACAGTCATATGATGAGGGAATCGAAAGTTGTAATACTAATTTCCAAGTGCTATGAGTTTCTCTTTTTTTTTTGGAACATATTGTAATGAGTTCTTCACGATGAAAATTAGTAGAATCATACTCGGGTGTCATTTTAATAATTGGATGTTTCTTAAAAATTAATCTATATATAGGAGTTATATTTGTACACCGGAACTATTTTCTAAATAAGAATATGGCTCTCATGATGTGATGGTGTTTCGTTTTCTTCTTTTTTTTGGTATTTGGAAGAGGAAAACGGATCTATCTGCAATTCTGTCATGCCTTTTTTATTATGAAATTTTGGAAATTGAATTTAGGATCCAATTCTCAACACGTTATTAGCACCGCTCCGCCATTAGGAAGGCTGTTCTTGACTAATCGTGTTTATTAGATGGAGTATATTTTATTTTTTGACCAATAAAGCTCGATTTCATCTTTTGTTTTCGATCTGTCAATAGGCTCGTTCTCCAAGCGCTACACGAGTACACGCACTGTCAAAGGGAGGCACGCGCATATTGGCGATCAGACCGGCGCCGTGCTTCCATCAATCGCTTATCGTTGCTGTGTCGGACATGCGAGCGCGCGTCAGATGATAGATCAGATGTGCTCCACGCATCACACCCGCATGGATAAATGTGTCTTGCATCTTGACCATGCACGCATCCGGTGATTAAAAATGATATCATGGAGGCAGTCCAGTTCTTTTACCAGTAGCATGACCAGCATCTGTCTCACCTGAACACGGCGCACATTGTACTGATTTTGAAGAAGGCGGATGCAAAAAGTGTTGCTGAGTTTAGACGCATTAACCTTTACTCATTCCATTGCCAAACTCGTATCCAAATTGCTTGCAAACCGACTTGGCCCTGAATTGGACGGTATGGTGTCCAGAGCACAGAGTGCATGAATTCCACAACCTGGCCCCCGCGGCGCTCACTCCTGAGCGACACGGGCGGCGACACCGCCGCCGCTCACCGCCCTCGCCCCCTCCTCAAGCCGCCGGAAACCCGCGTGGATGCGAAGACGGCGGCGGCGGGGCCTGCGTAACCGGGCTCGGGGGAGCGCCCATCCTCTGAAGCTTGTGCTCGAGATCCCGGCGGTCAGATCAAGGTGGTGTGGAGGCTTAGATCCAGGCCGAGGAGGGCCGGATCTGGTGTGCCCGCAGCCGGATCTAGCCAGTCTGGCTCCGTCGACGGCAGCTTTTTCCCACGTCGCCCGGTGAAGCGGAGCTCCAAATCAGGTCATCGCACAGGGCGTGGCTGCGGAGAGCTGCTGCTCGTGCTGGAGCGCGTGCAGCGTCCGACGCGAGGCTGCAGAGCTGTGCGGGGCTCGGAGGCCAAAGCCCGTGCGGTGGTGGGGCAGCCGTGGGGCTGCGAGGCGACGACGGGTCGGCGGCCTTGGCGGCATGGTCACGCACGGGGGCGCCGTCAGGGCATGGGCTCGCGCGGCTGGGCGTACGGCACGGTTGGGATGGCTGCGCGCATCAGAGGGTGAGCGGTGGTGGTTGGGTGGAGGTGGACGAGATGTGGCTGGGCAAGTGGAGGAGCGGCTGCGGCGCCGCCCTGGCTAGACCGCGCGTAAGCCCTCACTGGCATTGTTGTCAGTGGGCATGACGGCGGCGCCCTAGGGCGTCGTTCTTCCCGATGGGTGCGTCATGTTGGAGCTTCAACCCTGCTGCACAGGGTCCTCTAGGCGAAAGCCTTGTCCAGGTTCTGGACGAGTGGCAGCGACGTCATTGGCGTCATACCCTCTTTGAAGGCGTCATTTTTAGAGACCCATCTCAAGCTCTTTGGCATTTCTAGTTCATAAGTCATGGGCGGCCGTAGCCGGTGGTGGCAATCCCGCCACTTGGCAAGCTAGACGGGTGTTGTTTGAGCTCTCATGAAGGTGTTCGCAGTTATGGTGGCGGTCGGAGGTCATCACATGGTTGTTGATCGTGGCTGCTTGCAGCGGACCACGGCGGCTGACGTTGCTTGGCAACTGTCAGTGCGGCATGGGACTGCGTCGGAGGACGGTGCTTGCGGCATCGGCATCGTGAGACGATTTGGCTTGCAGCGAACTACGGCGGGTTGTCCAGCTTGGCTAGGCTATCCGGTGCGGTACATCATCGAAAGATGGCGCAAGCGACTTCTTCGGCTCGCTGGCATGGCATGGGAGATTACTTACGCGGGTGAAGCAAGGAACTGAGGTCGACTTGCGGCGACGACTTAACGCGTTGATGGAGATCTGGGGAGGCAGGGCAACTTCGCTCACCACTCTGACGGTGACTTAAAAAACGGATCCGCGATGTGGAGACTGAAGCGTGGAGACTGAGGCGGGCGTGGTGAGGCCCCCGCATGCGGTGTTCTTCGAGGTGACAAGGGCGAGGTGGAGTCCAACAGCAGATGTGGCGAGGCCCCCGCGCGTTGTGTTTCGCGGTGGCGACTATGAGGCAGCCTGTGAGAGGTCCGGATTCGGTGGTTTGATCCCGTCATGTGGTGTGTGGTGTTGCGGCGGCACTGCGGCTAAGGGTCCTGCATAGCGGTGGCCTTATTGGTGCGGTGCAGTATGCTTCTTTTCGCCCTCTATCGACGCAGGGTCACGTTTGCAGGTTTCGACGATTATGTGGGTGAGTGTTGATGGTAGCCGTGTCTGATAGGTTGGTTGTTGAGGTCCGAGTCGATGCTCCAATCCGACCGGATAAAGTGTTGCGGTGTCGATGTGCCGATCCGACCCGCTGGTTGTTAGTTGTTGTTTTTTGGCTTCCTTTTTGTTTTGCTTGATTATGGCCTTTTAGGGATATAGTCTTGTATTTTCTGCTATATCAATGAAACGCATACGTCGTCTGTCGTTCGTTCAAAAAGAGCACAGAGTGCATTTATCAAAAAGCGAAGTATCCAGGATAACTAACTTTCTGTACACCCAAAACTTAATCAGATCACTGCATAGAGCAAAGCAACCTGGTCTGTTCCTCAAATTGGACATGGCAAAAGCTTTTGACTCGGTGAGATCGAGCAATTTGACTTTGGAAATAGGTGGCGTGCGTGGGTGTCTGCATTGCTGTTGTCGGCATCTATAGATGTGCTACTAAATGGAACAAGAGGTATGTGGTTCAAGCATTACATGAGACCAGGCCCGGGCAGAGGGGAGTGCAAGTTGTGCGGCAGAACAGGACCCCCGTTTCTTAGGGGCCCCAATTTCTATATCTGCAGCATAAAATTTCTACTAATTATTTTATATGCTGATCAACGTTGAATTGTTTATCTGCATAACTTCATGTATATATTCGACTCCGTCTCGCAACTTCGTTGCCCAATATCCCGATTTGTCTCGCTTTGACGCCGTCTCCAACTCACCAGTGTTCCTGGCAGACCTCCAGGCTGCCTGGTGCGTCGCACAACGGCCCAACGCCAAGATTATCATCTTGGCACACGGCTTGATCTAATCATTAATTTTACATACTTCCGTTCCTGGTCATAGTTCAGTCTAGCGTTTCCTGCTTGCTGAAAAACCAAGCTATGCATATACTAGAGCAATTTAACTATATGATTTTTAGAGCAAGTATTATAAGGGTGAGTAGATAGACGACTTGATGGACAGATCGGAAAAAAGTCTAGGTGGCAGAGAGAAGAGGGGAGAGAGAATGAGGCGGGCGGCTCCTGATGCGCCGGCGCGAGCGGGCGCAAGCAGGCTTGGTCTGGTCTCATTCGTTGATGTCGCTCGTGGGCTGTGCAGCACATTAAATGTCCATGGGCCCCGCATGACCAGCATAGCAGTTCACATGAGCTGGAGCACCCCAGTCGCTCGCTGTAGGCGCAACTATAAGAGTTGCTCTTGTGTATTGTTTAATGTTATGGCTGCTGCTCCTAATTAATGTTAGGCCCTCTTTGGCACAGCTCCATCACCCGCTCCACAGCTCCGAGCGCCAAACGTTAAAATTGGAACAGCTCCAGCGCTGGAGTCCCCCAAATCGCGCTCTCTAGAGCGGTTGGTGTCAGAGGGAGCCGTTTCGGCTCCCTCTGACACCTTCCTACCTTGCCCTTGTGTGCGGAGAGAGAAGGCAGTTGCAGATGGCGGTTGCGCGCACGGGGTCGGCCTGCAGCTCGACGGGCGGCGGAGAGAGGAGGGCGGCGGCGCTCGTGGCGAAGAAGGCCGGCAGCGCCACGCGAAGGAGGTGGCCGCCGACGACCGACGCTGGGGACGCGCGGGCGAGGCGGGGCGGAGGTGGTCGGCGGCGCTCGCGGAGCCGAGGGGCGGCGAGCGAGGCGGAGGACTGGCCGGAGTTGGGCGGCGGGGCGCGCGAGGCCTGGCCAGAGGTGGCCGGCAAGGCGGGGGCGAAGGAGGCTGGCGACGGGCCATGGGAGGCGTGGGAGGTGGACGAGGCGGAGGAGGCCGCCGGCGGGCCATGGGAGGCGTGGGAGGAGGCCGGCGCGCGCCATAGGAGGCGTGGGAGGAGGCCGGCACGGACCATGGGAGGCGTGGGAGGCGGGGTCGGAGGTGGCCGGCAACGCGATGCGGGTGAGGAGGCAGAAGATGAGATGACGACGGTGGTTGAAGAGGATAAGAATGAGAGATAAAGGGAAGAAAAAAGATAAAGAAATAAAGAAGAAATAAAAAAACAAAAAACAAGGGTATTATGGACATTTCACCATTCCTATCTATTTCAGAAGCTGTTTTGCCAAACGATTTTCTAACCATACCAGCCGAAGCTCAAAAAAGCTGCTCCACTAACACAGCTGGAGCCGGAGTCGTTTCAGCCGGAGCTGGAGCCGTGCCAAAGGCACCCTTAGCCTACCCTATGACTGGCTGCGCTGAGAGTGGAATGCGGCGTCACTTTGGTACAGGGCCCCAAATTTTACCGGCCCGGCCCTGCATGAGACTTTGACAGGGGACCCTTTATACCCAATGTTGTTCATACTAGCCATGGAACCACTACAGAGGCGGCTTGATTTGGCCACAAGGGACGGCTTTCTCTCGCCAATAAATAACAGAGCAGCTACACTGAGAGCAAGTCTACATGCAGATGATGCCGCCATCTTCCTTAGTCCAGTTAAAGAAAAAATCAATAGTGTTGCAAGCATTATGTACATTTGTGGCAAGGCTTCGGGGCTTATTACCAACGGAAGCAAATGTGTTGTTTTTCCCATTTGATGTGATGAAGTTAATGTCAATGAAATAATGGAGGGTTTATGTTATGCGCAACGAGGAGGCCGTCGCAGCAGCAGGCAGGAGGGCCCAAATCGTCGCCGCTATTTCGGGAGGGGAGGGGGGGCGCCTAGGGCGGCGCCCTCGGCCAGAGGGGCGCGCCTCCCCCCATGCCGGGCCCACCGGCGCCTACCATATCGAGTCATAGGAGTCCAAGTTAAGTTAGAGTCTAGATTTGGTTAGTTGAGATTTAGGAATCAATTGTTAGGAAAGGTTGGATCCCGATCTATAAGGAATCCAATCCAATAGTTACCTTAGAGATTAAGTCAGGGTCGATATATAATGCTAGGAGTTGTACCCAGATCAATCAAGAAATAATTAAGGAGTAACTCCCAATTATTCTCAGCTCTCCAGCTCTCTCTCCCTCTCCTCCCTGCGCCACCGCCCCCTCTCCTCCCTGCGCCAACGCCGCCGCCGCCGCCCCTCTAGGGCGCGCGGGTTCCACCCACCCCCGTTCCGCCTTACACCTGGTATCCAGAGACCAGTCGATCCGATGGGCAAGCAATCTGTTGAAAGCATGGCCGCCAAACTTGATCTAATCCTCACGGGTTTGGCTAAGCTCTTCTCGGACATGAAGACCTTGGAGACCCGAGTTGACAGCCTAACGGTCGAACACCTCACCCCCGACGCCACGGCCGACGAGGCTAGGCGCCAGCAGCTAGAGGAGATAGCTGTTCGCGACGAGATCAAGCGGGCACAGATGGAGGCCTCCAGCAAGATCCTCGCCGAGAAGATGGAGACCGCAGCTTCCACCGGCTGCACAGTGGTGGCTAATGCAGCCGCCAAGGTGGCCAAGGCGCTGCTAGGATCAACGACGGCACCGTCGCTCCGCCGTGCCTCATCACGGCCAACGCGGACCACATCGACATCTCGCAGCAGGTGTACATCTACTCCAGCGGCCACGACGACACAACCATGGAGATGAGCAGAGCTTCTCCACCCCCAGCGCTTCCCGAGCCCTACGACACCACGCTCAGCGCCACCAGCCACACCAACGTCTCGTTGAGTGCGCTGTTGGCAAACCCGGAGGGAGCCATCGCCGGATGGAGAACCATGCTCTTGCCCGGCACCATCTCAGGAGTGGGAGCCCGCGTCCTCGTCGACTCCGGCGCGACCCACAACTTCATCGACCTCGGCTTCGCCCGCGACGCCGACATCACAGAGCGCCGCGCAGACGTCACCTTCACCATAGGTGATGGTTCGCGCGTACAGAGCCGTGGCTTATGCCGCAGAGTGCTACTCCGCCTGGATCGCGAGGTGTTCCCGATCGACGCATACTTGGCCAACCTCGACGGCGACACCGACATCATCTTGGGCACACACTGGCTCGCTTCTCTCGGCCCCATCACATGGGATTTTTCTACTCTGACCATGACTTTCAGGAGAGGAGATAGAGCGGTACGCTTCGATGCCGTTCTCCAGCCACCACCACTACGGACGATCCCCCAAGGCCCGCCGACGATGCTAGCCCTACCAGCACCACAGGGGACGACGACAGCGACAGCATCTACTACGCCGCAAGCAGCGGCAACTCCAGGTACTTCAGCAGCAGGAGGTGCCTCAGGGGCGCCACCCACGGCGCCTCAGGAGGAGGCGCACCACACAGGCTCGCCGGCCGTGAAGGGGGCGATGACCCAGGAGGACTCCCAGGCAGCCTCACCGACACCGGTAGCTTCATCGGTAGCTTCATCTACGCCGGCAGCTTCACCTACACCAGCAGCTACACCGACACCGACATCTACGCAGACTCGGGCGACAGCGGGAATGACCGCTGCAACAGGAGGAGGAGCGGGCGCACGGCAAGTGGCGCCACGAGTCCGGGCGCCAGGGGCAGCAGCGCCCACCTCTCAGCCGCCGCTAGGACCGAGGACAGCCCCACCTCGTCGCCGATGGACGATGGCCTTGCCAGCTCCACGCGTCGTTCCCACGTTGGCAAACGTGGAGCGTCGCCACGGCAACACCTTCGACATGGTGTCTCCACAACTAGCTGTGTTCGACGACATCGGGACAGCGGTACGTGATCAGCATGAGCTCGCATCTATCCGCAGGGCAATTGAGTCTCGTCAAACGGCTGCTGCATGGACACTAGACGATGGCGTGATCTTCTTCGACACCAAGATCTACTTGCCAGCATCGTCAGCTCTACTACGTCCTCTAGTGACGACACTTCTGGCCACGAGAGATTGGAGGAGGCTGCGCTTGCTCGCGATAGGAGGACACACTCTGGAGTCTATATCCTTCGTACCAGCACTTCCAGCTACTATGCTCCTAGCAGAGGAGTGGCCTCGCCAGCACCAGCAGATTGACTTGCTCTTCGTCGACCTAGCAGGGGTCGAATTTGTGGTGGTGGGAGACGTGACACTACCCTTCTCGACTGAGCCTCAGCTACCAGTGATGTCGCCGCTCCCAACGGACGCGTCGACAGTTCTATTTGACAGCACATTAGACTTGACAGCAGCTCGGGTAAGACCACGTGCAGCTTTCATGATTAGAGCTCCTACAGTTATACTACCACGTGCAGATCTGGAGGCTCGTGTCTTTCCCACAGTACCAGGGGTGGCTCGGATGACATATGATGCAGGTATTCCGAGATCATTGGTGGCAGCGCTGGCATCACCGACAATACGGCAGGGAGATTCCTTTGAGGCAGCCAGAGAGCACATTTGGCATGGCTTCATCGGGAACTTGAGATACTACTTCCGCATCCGCCTAGACAGCACGAGGCTGAACTTGATGACATCACTGCCCGTGGGAGAGCTACATGTGATGATTTCGGCACAACAAGGACCAGGAGTACCAGGTGTTGAGAGATGGACACTGCAGCGTGAGGACACGCTGCTGAATGATGGCAGGGGAGTTGTTATGCGCAACGAGGAGGCCGTCGCAGCAGCAGGCAGGAGGGCCCACATCGCCGCCGCTATTTCGGGAGAGGAGGAGGGGGCGACTAGGGCGGCGCCCTCGGCCAGAGGGGCGCGCCTCCCCCATGCCGGGCCCACCGGCGCTACCATATCGAGTCATAGGAGTCCAAGTTAAGTTAGAGTCTAGATTTGGTTAGTTGAGATTTAGGAATCAATTGTTAGGAAAGGATGGATCCCGATCTATAAGAAATCTAATCCAATAGTTACCTTAGAGATTAAGTCAGAGTCGATATATAATGCTAGGAGTTGGACCCAGACCAATCAAGAAATAATTAAGGGGTAACTCCCAATTATTCTCAGCTCTCCAGCTCTCTCTCCCTCTCCTCCCTGCGCCGCCACCCCCCCCCCCCCCCTCTCCCCCCTGCGCCAACGCCGCCGCCGCCGCCCCTCTAGGGCGCGCGGGTTCCACCCACCCCCGTTCCGCCTTACAGTTTCAGTTGCCCGATCAAAGAATTCTCATGCACATACCTCGGTCTTCCCTTGCATTTCAGGCAACTCCATCAAGTTGAAATTCAACCCATCATTAACAAAATGGCAAAATAGGCTACCAAATTGGAAAGGGTGTTTTCTCAACAGAGTTGGGAGACTGAAGCTGCTGAACACGGTGCTCACCTCTATACCTACTTATTTTCTAACTGCATTTGCACCGAAAAAATGGGCAATAAAGCAAATGGATAAGATCGGAAGGAGTTTTCTCTGGAAGGGCTCGGAAGTGGCAAATGGTGGTCATTGCCTAGTGAGATGGACAAAAGTCAAGCGTCCAAAGAGGTTGGGTGGATTGGGAGTGCTTGATCTTGAACTTTTCAGCAAGGCTTTGCGATTGAGATGGTTGTGGTACCAGTGGAAGGACCCTAATCGTCCTTGGGTGGGCACTAATGTTCCTTGCAATGAAATAGACAGGAAGTTGTTTCGAGCTTGCACTTATGTGACTGTTGGCAATGGTGCACGGGCCAGATTCTGGGAATCATCATGGTTGGATGGCAAGGCTCCAAGGGATTTGGCACCTACTATGTACAAACTTTCATGGAGAAAGAACATGACGTTTAGAGAAGACTTGGAGAATGACACGTGGACTCGAGGGCTATGGAGAATGACGATAGTAACTGAAATGGCTGAACTGGTAACTCTATGGACCTTTGTCAATGAGGTGCAACTATCTGATATGGAAGATGAAATTAGATGGACTCGCACAACTGATGGTGTTTACATGGCGAAATCAGCCTACAATGCGCAGCTAGCCGACTCATACTGTACCTTTGAAGCAAAATCAATCTGGAGCGCCAAGACTGAAGGGAAGCACCGCTTCTTTGCTTGGCTACTAATTCAAAGGAAACTGTTGACAACAAATAACCTCATGAAAAGGAATTGGCCTTGCAGCCCGGTGTGCGCATTACGTGACCAAACTTTAGAAGATGCAGACCATCTCTGTTTACATTGTGTGTATGTGCAGGACGTTTGGATGATGGTTGCTCATTGGACCGATGGACTGGTGCAAATTTCGAAACTTCCCCAAGGTCTGACGCCCCCTCTATGTCCCAACTCCCCATCTCCTCCGCCACCAACGCCGTCGTCGGCCTTAGCCGCTGCCGAGCTCCGATGAGCCCCGCGCGTAGCAAGTGCATAGATAGGTCTGACTCGTCGTCGTGAATGCATAAACCTCAACCACAAGGAGGGGAGGTGGTGGGGATGGTGGAGGGCCGTGGCATCGTCGGGGGGTCGGTCGGGCGGCGGTAGTGCCCAGTGACACAGAGAGAGAAGGGAGGGGAAAGGGTACAAAAGGAAGGAGAGATAAAATAATGAGGAGGGGTCTTTTGCATATATTCGCCAGTATGGCATGCCACGTCGGCTTTAGGAGCTGATTTGGCGCATTTGGGACCGGTAATGGACCCCTTTACAGAGTTTAGAGACCCAATGGTCATTTTGAGAGTTTGGGGACCTAGTTGACACCACGTAATTAGTTTAGAGATCCTGGGTGCATTTCACTCAATAATAAATATCATCGGACACATAGCTTGAACACAAGAAGCAACGCATAGCACTTGTGCAGAGAGAAATGAGAATGCTATAGAAGATTGTAAGATACCTAAATGCAATATTACACGCATAGCTCTCGTTAGTTCACGAATCACCTATAAAGTCAGAAACCAAACATGGTTTCGAATCAAGTATCTTAGGCCCCAATTGATGTGCGTATTAGTAATGAAAGTTTCCCCAACAAATAGAGGTGCATTTTGGAAAACTTATGTTGTCATGATTGACTAATACGCACATCAAGTTTCCCCTAGCACTTCCTGTGATTTCCATTTGGAAAACTTGTGTTGTCATGATTGACTTTGTTTCTTTGTCTTGCATTGTTTACTGGAAATAAATTTCTAACATCCATTGAATGTCTTTGTTGTCTTGTCTGGTTAGTGCGCAACCAAAGATGCAAGTGAGCCCATTTCCTGCCATACCAGCCAAGGGTGCAAATGGCATGCAATATTTGTTTATAAGGTACTACCTCTGTTCCAAATTATAGGTCGTTTTGACTTTATTAGGTTCATAATCTTTGTTGTGCATCTAGATAAACGCTATGTCTAAGCAAAATCTATGAACCTAGAAAAGTCAAAACGAACTATAATTTGGAACGGAGGAAGTATGTTTTATTGAACGTGACAAAATCCAATTGACTATATATATCTTCATCAGGTGGTTTTCCATGGGAATTTTAATTTGCTCCGCATTTGGGAAGAAGAATTACTGAATTGAAAAGGCAGAGGAAGAGGAAGAGCTAGCTTTGTACCTGTCAATTTCCCCTTCCTGCATCATGCTTTGATTTGTCACCATCTCAGCAGCTCCCTTCATCTCTCTCTGAGTTCCTTTCTTCGAATGCAAATTTTTGGGCTTTGACTTTTTTATTGTTTTATTGTATTCTATTTTTGCTATCTAAATGAGATGATCATTTCGATGATTTGGAATTTTGGACTGATGCGATTCACGACTATATGTAATTTATTTATCATGTTGCTGTGAACCCAAAGTCCTGCTGCACGCGCGCTGGGGCTCTGGTACGTGGCTCTCTCGTCAAGCACGGATCAGGCCTCCCTTTAGCCAAGTCCTCAATTCAATTCCTACTACCAGTTGAATCCAGGGACTAATGCAGCAGCGCCGTGTACGTCTTCGATGGTGACTGAACTGAACTTGGTGGTGATCGGGCTCATGCTTGCTTCGAACTAATAATGCAGCACACGCGTTGGCTAATTAGCTTGGACGACACAACCGTTAATTGCCCGTGGGACGACGAGGGTTGCTGCCAAAGGCACCAAGCAAGCTAGCTCGAGAGAACAGCTTGAGCTACCAATGGAGTACAAGGTAGGGATAAATATACAATTACCATTACTATTATGGAAGTTTTGCACCTTGTTGACAAGGATCGAAGGATGAAACCTTCCGTACATAAATACTACGAATTCATCGATCATATATGGATGTACAATATCCATTAATCATATATGGATGTTCGACTGTATGCTGCTGTGAAATGGAAAGAGCTACAATTCAAGTTCCTTAATTTGTCTCTCACAACGTACAGAACCGAAAAAACTAAGATTAATTCACTTTCCTCTCAGCCAAAATGCGCCACACGTCTCTCCAAAGATCGGGCGCACGCATCAGACACGCGCTGTGGCAGCTTCTTTACCCACTCTCTCAAGGCCTCGAAACTAGTCTGGATTGCCTCAGGACTGTTGGCCACGCAATCGATCATCTTCTTCCCCCTCTTGGGCCCGATGCTGCGTCCAACTAGCAGAAGTGCCGCACAAAAGGTCGAAAAGGCCGACATGAGCTGCAAAGAACAAGCTATACATTGAACACATGCATGCATCTTGATCTACCTGTACTATATAACTGATCGATGATAAGCACTTGTAGCTATAGGAGGAATGCCTTTACCGTAGAAAACATGGTGCACCAGTCCTTTTCCCAGTAGTGTTGGAGCTTGATCTTGTCAACAGTGTCAAATCCATCCGATAGAAGAGTACAAGCCGCCGCAGCGATCTTCACCCACAGCACAGCAGTCTGGTCATTCTCCCAGTTCCCTCCCGCCCGCTACGTACATCAAGAGAATTCTTTCTATGTTAGAAATTTCATGAAAACTGCCACACATCGAAAGGCAACAGTACGTGCACTCACAATTCGGTGGGCTGCGGCGTAGTATATCTGGCTCCCCTCACAGGCGCAGGCTGCCACGAGCAAGGAAAGGCACGCACCAAAGGCCACATACCAAGGACAATGGTCCGGAATGTACCACCTGTGATGCCGCTGTAGGAGCACCAGAGTGGGGAACACCAAATATACCATAAGAATGGATGTCACCTGTACGTACGAGGCAAAACAAGCATACCCATCTTAGCTTTAATTTCATCAAGAAGAAGTGATTGCATTAAGGAAAACACCGACTACATTGGAATGTTACAAGCAATATATGCAAGCTATACAGGTAACACCAAAATTAGAATGCCTTAATTAGGATCTTACATGCATTTTACCGATTGCTCGTGTCATCTGAACGGGGTGAGGCGGCCCTGTCTGATTGGCCTCAAGCAGCTTCATTTCAAGGTAGTGATATATTGCTTCGAATGATGCAATGAGCCCAACAAACACAGATAGGATCTCACCAAACCTTCCACTGATGTCTTTTAGGAAGAAAAGGCTCATAACCAGGACACACATGCAGTGTGCTGCATCAAGCCACAGCGAGAAGGGGACGAAACAGTCGTAGAAAACCTCCTTCCAGTCCTCAGTGAACCTGAATGAGACACTAGGACGCAAAAGATATCAGAAGGGCCGGGGTTATATTCTGAAGCTAGCATAGCACAATAATAAACCACGGATAATGAGTAATTGCCACTCAGTGTTACGTACAATGGCAGAAGATAATACGTGAGTCCAATGTAAGTAGAAACGATTGAAGCTTCCTTCATTCCAACCTCAAATTTACTGAGGGGATCAGACAGTATGTCTCGAGCAGCGTGTGCTGCGTGAGGGGACATGGAGATGACAAGCTGCGTTCGTGAAATTGACAGTGATTAGTGACCCAGCGAGAGAGAGAGAAGGGAGCTATAGCAAGCAACATGTACACGGAATTTTCTTCAAAAAAAAAAACATGTACATAGGAATCATCAGCAAGCCTACCATCCTGACGAACAGGGGCTGTGTCATCCTGCACAGAAGCACGGACGACCCGCGAATTGGCCTGTAGTCCAATGGTAGGACGTTCCAGTGGGACGCTACCCACCAGGGTTCAAATCCTGGTGCTCGCACCTTTTCCTGGATTTATTCTAGGATTTAACCGGTGCTATTCTTTCAGTGGTAGGCGACGTGCCCGTCGATAGCGAGGCGCCAGTGGTGACTTCGTCAATCTCGAGGATCAGCCGGCTCAGTCTCTAGGAGGTGCTCATAGGGGTAGGGTTGCGTGCGTGTGTTCATAGGGTTGAGTGTGCGTGCGTTTGTGAGCGTCTGTGTCTGTACTGTGTTTCGCAAAAAAAAAAAAAAGAAAAGAAGAAGAAGCACGGACGACCCACGGTTGGCGACAGCAAGCATCTGCATTATTCAAGTTCTGATGAAGATCGATATAGTGATTCGATCGGAGAAAGGGGCGAACGACGCGACGGCATGAAGTTGGAGGGGAAAGGTTGATCTAACGATACCTTGTTCAGCTTGAGCCGACAGGACCCCCACCCCCACAACGGAAGCATCCTGCTCGGGTCGACGGAAACCGAGGCGCAGAAGAGCAATAGCAACAATCTGCAAGTGGAAAACAGTGAGATCGACGGACTCGGATCGATTTGGGGAAGATGAAAATGGAGAAGAACCTTACCAGAGGAACAAGGATCAGCATCAGCACCTGTGCGCGCGAGAAGAGAGAAGATGGATGAACCCCGCACATGTACGAAGAGGAGAAAATGCTAGAGGGATTCGCATCGATCCGCACCAGGAGAAGACCCCAGAAGCAGGGAGCCATGGCACCGTACGTCGAGCAGATGGAATCTCGATCGAGCTGTGCCGCTGGCCCGTCGGCTAGGGATCGGGGAGGAGAGGCGGCGGCGGCGAGATCTAGTCTTCGTTTCGCTTTGGCTGCTGCCTCAAGTAGCTCTAGAATGAGGAGGAGATGAGGCTAGCTAAAGCCCCCGGTTTGCTAGCCTTTTGCTGGGGCCTCTCTCATTAAATGCGCTCTATGCATGTGGTGGAGGCTGCTGGCTCTCCTCCTCGATCTTTTTCGAAATGTAAGTGAGGCCGGCTTATCTTCTCAGTTTTGGAATTCATTTTCTACTCTGATTTCCTCGGACGTTTAATCGCGTCATGCAAAATTTAAAATGGTTGGTGTCGTTATCGTATGTCAGCATTGACCCATAAAATGTTGGCTTAAACTTAGTAGATGATCCGATCCATCTGTTACACTGTCCTGCAAACAAGTTAACTCGCTATCTACCGATTGTCATTAAACCAATAATTCTAGCGGCCGGCACAAGAAAGGGTGGATATGATCGATCCTGAGGCCGAAACCAGCTGGCATGTGCGCGTCTGCTTGCAGCAGGCGCCTCTTGGCTCCGGCGACAAAAAATTGCGATGCGTGTGACAGCGTGAGCACAAAACACGGCAGCGAGAGAGAGAGAGAAGCACGAAAACGGCAGGGAGAGCAAGGCCTCGTCCTCCAAGACTACTGCCCAGCCAATGCAGTGCGTGCAACCCGGCCACCACAGCCTTGGCACTGACCGGTCATCTATCTCTCTCCACACCCAGAGGAACAGGCGATGTGATCACGCATGGGATCTATTGGAAAAGGCTGTTGTCAGATCTCTGTTGGGCCACAACATAACCATGCATCGATCAACAGGCAGACACCATAGAGGAGAGCTGCTTGCTGCTATAATCTTGACACAAGCACGTCCATCCTGCATCCCTCGGATGCTTGTGCCAATGCAAGCTGTGTGTACAGTACTGCCGTCAGCTTAACACGGCAAGAGCCAAGAGACTATACTAGCTAGCCGTACGTTGCATGCATGTCATCGTAATAATCAGATGGTGACAATAAAAAATACTACTGTAATGTAGTCCACGTCAGCGTTTTATGCATGCGCTAAGTAGGCATATCGTCGTCTTGATCCATACGTCATGCGGGCATGCCTAAATGGCCGAACCAAGACGGCCAGCCGGGGACACAAAACGGCAGTACGTTTAGGTTAGCAATGTAGTACTGTAGTATAGATAAATATTCTAAGCTTGCAGCATGCCCACTGCGCACTGGAAGCAAAACATGTTTCCCGGTAGAACTAACATTATTTTACCAAAGCTAGAAACACTATTGTTTGCTTAGAATTAATCTAGCTTGCTTCTGCAAAAAGGCGTCAGCAGGCAAAATTTCAAAGAGCGAGCGTACGTGTTTTTCCCCTTCTTTTGCGATAAATTAAATTTGTTCACTTGGACGTACGCGCAGCAATCGTCAAAGCGCGCGCGCACGCACAACAATATTTCTTTTAAAGAAACACACACTTCAACATAGAGATGGACAAATCACAAATGGTGTTGCACGACGCAGGTGATCATTGATCAATTTGATGTCAATTGATTCGGAAGGCATGCATGGGCATTGCTTGAATGTGTAGGTGACGGTCCAAACGCACAGATCGGCCTGTTGACATTGACACCTTCGATCGGCAGCAACTCTTCAGCCGTGCAAGAAAACTCTCTCTCTCTCTCTGCACAATTCAATAGGGGTTTACTTTATTTGATATACAAAAACAAATTGGTCTTTGGAGTACATCATGTTAGCAAATAATGCGTAAACAAGATCGAACACGAGACACAGATTTAACGTGGAAAATCCTTACGGGAAAAAACCACGGGCGCCAACCGGCGATCTTCACTATAATGAGAGAGTTACAACGCAGGGAATACAATGAGTCGTCACCTCATCCCTTGCGGCTTACAAGATGTAGATATAGGTGGACTAAACTGACTGCAGTCAAATACGGAAACAAATCCGCTAAACATACAACCCAAACCGTGGGCCCTCCAGGCGTCCCCACAAGACACACGTTATAATTCGGATCATATCCAACAAACTCCACCTTGAGACGAATTCCATCTTGTAGCAAATGAAGTATCAACAATGAACTCACTTCAATAATAATTAATCACCGACGCCGAAAGTCACTAGGACTTCAAACTTTAATACCAACTAAGCGTGAGCATAGCTCAAACTTAGCTGTAGGAACAGGCTTAGTCATCATATCAGCGGGATTGTCATGAGTACTTATCTTACATATCTTAACATCACCTCGAGCAACAACGTCTCGAATAAAATGATATCTCACCGCAATGTGCTTTGTTCTTTCATGAAACATCTGATCTTTAGTGAGACAAATAGCACTTTGGCTATCACAATGTATAGTAGTGCAAGAAGAAACCCCGCAAAGTTCAGAGTATAAACCTATCAACCAAATAGCTTCCTTACAAGAATCAGAAACAGCCATATACTCAGCTTCAGTAGTGGACAAAGCAACAGTAGCCTGCAAACTTGCTTTCCAACTAACAGCACAACCACCAATGGTGAAAACATAACCTGTGAGAGACCTCCTCTTATCCAAATCACCAGCAAAATCAGAATCAACATAACCAACGAGTCCATCTCTAGATTTCCCAAACTGCAAACAAGCACTAGAAGTACCTCGAAGATATCTGAAAATCCACTGAACAGCTCTCCAATGCTCTTTGCCAGGATTAGCCATGTATCTACTGACAACACTCAATGCATGAGATAAATCAGGACGAGAACAAACCATGGCATACATAAGTGAACCAACTCCACTCGAATATGGGACTTTAGACATGTATTCGATTTCTTCATCTGACACTGGACATAAATCAGAGGATAATTTGAAATGTGCAGCTAATGGAGTACTCACTGGTTTTGCATCATGCATTTTAAAACGACGAAGAACCTTTTCAACATAACCTCGCTGAGAGAGGTATAACATACCAGATTTTCTATCTCTGATAATTTCCATACCAAGAATTTTCTTAGCTGCACCCAAGTCCTTCATCTCAAATGCTTTACTCAATTGTGCCTTCAATTTCACTATTTCTGATTTATATTTAGCAGCAATCAACATATCATCAACGTAAAGAAGCAAATAAATAGCTGAACCATTAACTGTCTTTAAATAGACACAGCTATCATAATCAGACCGCTTAAAACCATGAGAGAGCATAAACGAATCAAATCTCTTATACCATTGCCTAGGAGATTGTTTCAAGCCATAAAGAGATTTCTTTAACCTACACACAAGGTTTTCTTTTCCAGGAACAATAAAACCTTCAGGTTGGTCCATATAAATGTCCTCTTCTAACTCCCCATGTAAGAACGCAGTTTTAACATCTAACTGCTCAAGCTCATAATCATGCATAGCAACAATACTCAAAAGAGTGCGAATAGAACTATGCTTCACAACTGGGGAAAAGACATCATTAAAATCAATACCTGAAATTTGGCTATAGCCTTTAGCAACCAACCTTGCCTTATACCTTGCTGGCTCAACCGGAGAAATACCCTCCTTCATTTTGAAAATCCATTTGCAACGAACAGGCTTTTTATTCTTGGGCAACTTTACTAATCCCAAGTACCATTCTTTTCAAGCGACTCCATCTCATCTTGCATAGCGGTCATCCAATTGTTAGAATCAGCAGAAGTAATAGCCTCAAAATAATTAGAAGGTTCTGCACCTTCAATCTCTTCTGCAACGCTTAAAGCATAAGCTATATTGCATTCTTCAATTAAACTTTTTCTTGGCTTAGAAACCCTTTTAGGCTTATCAGCTGCAATAGAATGTTGTGGAGGCTGCACAACTGGAGAAGAATGCTCAACAACAGAAGAATCATCAACAATTGGTAAATTATCATCAATAGGTGCTTCTTGTACAGCAACACTATTATTTTCTGATGTATGATCAGAATCAATAAAATGCTCCACCTGCACACTTGTTTTCTGCTGAACAGGAGCACTAGTAGATAGGTTGTCGGGCAACATAACAGATTCATTAAAGATAACATTCCTGCTAATCACAACCTTCTGAGTTTGTGGATTCCACAATTTATAACCTTTAACACCAGGTTGATAACCAAGAAAGATGCACTTAATAGCTCTAGGCTCTAATTTACCATTATCAACATGAGCATAAGCAGTACAGCCAAAAACTCTCAATTGCGAATAATCAGCAGGAGAACCAGACCATACCTCAATTGGAGTTTTCTTATCAATAGAAATGCTGGGTGAACGATTAACAAGATAGCAAGCAGTGGAAGCAGCTTCAGCCCAAAAACGTCTATTCAAGCCAGAATTAGACAACATGCAACGAGCCTTAGAGATGATAGTCCTGTTCATACGCTCGGCTACACCATTCTGTTGAGGTGTATAAGGAACGGTGTAATGCCTAACAATGCCTTCAGCTTTGCAATATGCTTTAAACTCGTGTGAACAGAATTCCATACCATTATAAGTACGAAGCTTTTTAACCTTCTTTTCAGTTTGGTTTTCAACCATAGTCTTCCACTCTTTAAATGCTGAAAATGCTTCTGATTTATCTTTTAAGAAATAAGGCCATACCTTTCTAGAATAATCATCAATAATGGTCAACATATAACGAGCACCACCAAGAGAAGGCTTGCGAGATGGTCCCCATAAATCAGAATGCACATAATCAAGCATACCTTTACTTGAATGAGTAGAGGTATTAAATTTCACCCTTTTGTGTTTGCCAAACACACAATGCTCACAGAAATTCAACTTGCTGATGCTATGCCCATCGAGAAGACCTCTCTTACTTAACACTGCCAAGCCAAGCTCACTCATATGCCCAAGACGCATATGCCAAAGATTAGTAGCATCAGAAGTAGATAATGAATTAGAAATTACAGCGGCATCACCTGTAATTGTAGTACCACGAAGACGGTACAAATTGGCAGATTTCAAATCACCTTTCATCACAATAAGAGAACCTTTTGACACTTTCAAAACTCCATCTCCACCGGAGTACTTGTACCCTTTGCCATCAAGAGTACTCAAAGAGATTAAATTCTTGCTCATAGTTGGAATGTGTCTCACATTTGTCAAAGTTCTGATAATACCATCATGCATCTTAATCTGAACAGATCCAATGCCTATAATGTGATGTGATCTATCATCACCCATACGAACAGAACCACCTTGGACAGAATCATAAGTGATGAACCAATCTCTATTAATGCACATATGAAAGGAAGCAGCGGAATCAAGAATCCATTCATCACCACTATTTGCACATCCAGCAAAAGCAACAAGAACATCTCCATCTGAATTAACATTGGTGGCAGCAATAGAAGCATTACCTTCATCATCAGATTTACCTTTCGGTCTGTATGTGCCAGTTCTCTTTTCCTTGTTCTTCAATTTATAACACTCAGAAATAAAATGAGTGTCTTTCTTGCAATACTTGCAGAATTTGTCATCCTTGCCTCTAGACTTTGAACGGCCCCTGTAGCCATTCGAGCTCTTGCCTCTATAACCATTATTAGAATTCTTTTGTGTCCTGCCACGAACAGACAAAGCTTCTCCAGTGGAAGCGGAACCTTCAGAAGACACCATCAGTTTCATCTTCTCTTTGGCTTGCAATGCCTCATAAACATCATGGATGGTTAGAGAATCACGACTATATAGAATAGTATCTCTGAAGTTTGCAAAAGAACTAGGTAGTGAGCACAAAAGAATAAGACCCAAATCTTCATCATCATAAACTACCTCCATAGACTGTAGGTCAGCAACGATCTCCTTAAAGACCGAAAGATGGTTAAGGACAGAGCCACCTTCTTGCAACTTGTACGTATATAACTTCATCTTCATATGCATCTTGCTTGTCAAATCTTTTGACATGCAAATTGACTCCAACTTGAGCCATAGAGCAGCTGCAGTTTTTCTCCTGCAAAACCTCTTGCAAAATATTATTTGAGAGATGAAGATGAATATGAGACAAGGCCTTACGATCTTTTCTCCTCTCATCATCGGTCCAAGTCTTTGAATCCTTGTTCCCGAATTTCTCAAGCGCATCATCTAAATCAGCTTGCGCTAAAACAGCTCGCATCTTGACTTGCCATAGAGCGAACCTTGTATCTCGATCCAGCAGCGGAATATCATACTTCATAGAAGCCATTGAGAAGAAAATAACCAGAAGAATATAATCTGCAGTAAATAAATCTAGGAGTAACCCTAGCAGAACCTGCAGCCTGTACACCTCCCGTGTACTAATAGCAAAGAGCTAAAAATCTTCTCTGGTAGATCTCTCGTGTGGCCCTAGGAGAACTCCACGAAATTGATTTTCAGCCGCAAGAACCTTGGCGTGACTCCAGCAACGACGTGATCTCTGTCGACAGCGATTTTTTTTTTCTTCCGCCTAACAGCCACGAACAGCAAACAGCGGCAGGAGCCTCCCTGACGCCTCTTGATGACAGCGGCACGGAAACGCGTGGTATGGAACGGCCGAAACTTCGACCAGGAGACGACGCAGATTGCACCGACGAACGGAAAACCAATTCCGTGTTGAACTCCGCCTCGCTGACGAAAGCAGTTGCGCGATGAACGGCGGCGGCGACGAACCAGGGACTGAACCCTAATTTTTTTTTCAAATCTCGTGCCAAGCTCTTGATACCACTTGTTAGCAAATAATGCGTAAACAAGATCGAACACGAGACACAGATTTAACGTGGAAAACCCTTACGGGAAAAACCACGGGCGCCAACCGGCGATCTTCACTATAATGAGAGAGTTACAACGCAGGGAATACAATGAGTCGTCACCTCATCCCTTGCGGCTTACAAGATGTAGATATAGGTGGACTAAACTGACTGCAGTCAAATACGGAAACAAATCCGCTAAACATACAACCCGAACCGTGGGCCCTCCAGGCGTCCCCACAAGACACACGTTATAATTCGGATCATATCCAACACATCAAAGTGCCAAGGGCTTTTCTGGACCTGCAAGGCTACGGAGAACAGGACAAAACGAAACGGCTATGCCGCAGAGACGAGCAGAGAGAAAGGGAGAGCGCCTGCAAAAAGTTGGTTTCGTTTTCTTTGGAACGCCACTTGCTGCAGCCGCTCTCTCTCTCTCATGCTGCAGCAAGCTGCCATGACACAGCAACCCTCCCCTCTACCCCTCTTGAGAAATTAATGTTTTTTCTAAAAAAAGGGTTGAGAAATTAATGTTGTGTTTTACATTCTTTGACATTGGAATTCAAAAGGCATCAAAGGAAGAAAAAAATCAGATTGCTAAAGGAAATCTAAATTCCAAAAACAAAACTTGAGACACACCCTCACAGCCTGCATACCAGTTGTTGCATGCAGCTCGCAATTAGTATGTCGATTGCCAACATACAATTGTTATTGTTTGTGCTGTTAGTTAAAAAGAAACACATGTACAGTCACCAGATTTGTCTTAAGTAGCCACAAACAACTTGTTCATAGCAGAGAGAGGGAGTAGTGCATATATGGAATAATTTGTTTGGTCAGTATAAATTGTAACCTTAATAGATTTGTCATCCCATCAGAGCATCTTCAAGAGTGCCCAAAGAATATGCAGAAAAAAATCTAGTTTTGGGACCATGCTAAAAGGTATTGGGAGCTAAAAATCCCTCCTTCTCCAACAATTCCCAAAAAATAGTCCCAAAAGAGTTTATTGCTGCCACATCATCTATTGCGGGTCCACCCTATACTGATCGTTGGACGGGTGTTTTTTTCACGGAGAAGAACATGGGGACGTGAGGACGCTTTTTCCGTGAAAAGGAACAACAATGTGAGAAAAAAAAGGGAACGACGTGTGGGAGGAAAAACAGGAACCAAGTCAGCTCCCGAGGAAAGTAAATCGTGGATTGGGAGTGCCGAGGAGAGGTGAAAATTTGGCACCGGATGGCATTAATATTGGGCATGCCAAAAAAAATTGGAACTCAGATTGGGCATCGTTGAAGAGCTATTTTTCACAATTATTCCAAAAACTGATTATTGGGAGTAGTTATTGGACACTTTGGAGAACTATTTTTCACAATTATTCTAAAAACTGATTATTGGGAGTAGTTATTGGGCACTCTTGGAGATGCTCTCACATTATTAGTATTTTCAAATTCAACTTTTTTTGCAAAAATGAAATGTCATTCTTGGAAGAGATTGATTGCCCTGAGGAGTACTCCCTCCGTCCCAAAAATAAGGTCGTTTTAGACTTCAAAATTTGTCTAAAAAATAAGGTTGTTCTCGCTTTCCAATACATCTCTATCTCTATCTATCTCTCTCCTCTATTCCTCGTTTCATGTGCGCTCTCTACTTTTTTTACCCTTACTTAACCCCCGTGCCCAACATCTAAAACGACATTCTTTTAGGGACGGACTAGTATTTATTAGATATAAAACAAACATGGACAGGACTCTAAAGCATGCATTATTTATTTATGTCACGTTTAGTTTCACACAAAACGTAAAAAAAAATTTACCAAAAAAACCGTATCAATCCCTTTCCACCGGGCCATAGGAGAAATAGTAGTTCCATCACAGTTGACGTGAGTACACTGTACACCGTTCGAGGAATATCTCCTGGCAGCAGATTTTGTGGATACGGATCCTGGAGTGAATCATTGTGTGTCACCTCGCATCTAGTAGTTTCATAATTTTCTTTTACCACAACTACACTCGTATGGAGTAGTATTTCTTAATTTTACTCCTGTCCGTATGTATGGTAAGAGTTGAGATGTTGACTCGGATTTTTTTTAGATGCTTACTTTTTATTTCTTCATCATTTTTTAAACAAGGGTGCGCACGCCGCTTTCGTGTCATTAGTTAATCTATTTATGGCGTCTTGTTTTTTTAGAAAAACCAAAATTCCTTTGGAACCATCAATATACACTATATCTTTACCTATTACTAAAACAAATAGTGTTTCTTCCTCAAATTTTTGGTTTGGTCAGTCGTAAGTCATTGACAAGTGGGCCTTCATCTAAACGACTCGGTTTAGAAGTCTACGTAGAGTCGGAAGCCTTTACGGCTGGCCCATCTAAATTGAAGTCTACCTCGACTCGGAATTGAAACGATAAAAAATCTTTAGCAATTATCTTTCTAACATTGCGTGCACCAAACCGATTTAAATTCCGCCATCAAAGCTCATGTGGCTCACAAAGGGTGTGGCTTGTAAAGGGTAATAAACTTTAAATTCTCACATATTGTACGTTGCTGCAAACATATTTACTCAAAGATATATGTCCGCAGGAGTATAGCGTGTCTAGACATGGTACGAAGTTTGATTCTAAAACAAATTAAAATATATAATGTGGTCGTTGAATAAATATTCAATCTGAGCCCGTTGCAACGCACAGGCATGTTTGGTAGTAATAATAAGTTCATTAACTTCAAAAAAACAGTTCGGTAGAGATCTGGAAAAATGGAACCCACAGCATGTTCACAGATGTACTAGTACTGTAGTACTCATGAATAGAAAGAAGCTAGTAGAAAATAAAGTTGGATATCGTATGTTATGTGTTGGATCCTTTGGATGGTGGAGTATGTTGTTGTTAGGCCTTCTCCAGCGCTCCTAGCCAGCATTGGCGATTTGTCCGGCAAAATAAATCAGCACTGCAAGCTTGAGTCCCGTGCACGTGAGAGGGAGCCGTCTTGGACTGCGAGCGAGCTAGCGCTTCTCTCCGCGCTAGTGAGCACTATTCTGCCACTATTTACCGATTAAAATATGATCTAGCTAGTCAAAAACATAGCCGCTGGAGAGGCCCTTAAGGGAGGAATAAACAGGAAGGAAAATCCATGTGTAAGGGCCCTGTTTAGATGTTTCGCGAAATTTTTTTTGAGTATGTTCCCTCACATGTATGGCATATTAAATGTAGTCAAAAAAAATAACTTATATGGATGGAGTGTACTTGGCGAGACAAATCTAATGAGCCTAGTTAGGTCGTGGTTAGATAATAAATTGCTACAGTAAACATGTGCTAATGACGGATTAATTAGACTCATTAGGTTCGTCTTGCGATTTACTGACAGAATCTGTAATTAGTTTTGTAATTAGTCTATATTTAATACTTTAAATGTGTGCCCGACATACTCGAAAATTTTTTTGCGAAACATCTAAACACGGCCAAGGAATAACTGCATAGAACATGGTTGTTGGACTGCAAGTCTGCTGTCTGCAACAAAATCTGCTATGGCCCAATAACTCCATACGAGTGTAGTTGTGGTAAAAGAAAATTATGAAACTACTAGATGCGAGGTGACACACAATGATTCACTCCAGGATCCGTATCCACAAAATCTGCTGCCAGGAGATATTCATCGAACGGTGTACAGTGTACTCACGTCAACTGTGATGGAACTACTATTTCTCCTATGGCCCGGTGGAAAGGGATTGATACGGTTTTTTTGGTAATTTTTTTTTACGTTTTGTGTGAAACTAAACGTGACATAAATGAATTAAGCAATAGGTCGATCATGCTCAATTTACGCTGACAACTTTTTCTAAAAAAAAGAACAAGAAGAAATGATGGATTGATGGTGCTCCACAAATTGCTCTATCCAAACGCTTCACACTGCAAACGTCTGTACAGAACTACAGATTTAAAACAGAAATAATGCCAAGGGATCCACAACTCCCTCCTTATAAAAGTGCTAACTTTTTTAGTGAATACGTCAGCAGGGGTTGAATTACTTGGCAGAGGAAATGACATTCGATATGACGGGGTTTTTTAATTAAGAAAAAAAGAACGTGCATTTCGACGGATGGGCAAAGTTACGTGCATGCACGATGGCGATGGGGATGATCGTTTGATGAGTGTTGATGTGAAACTGCATAATACTGACCGCATGGGTAGCTGCCACAGCTACGTCATGTACTATTGTTGCGCTACATCCGCATACGTACGTACTCGGTTCTACAGTGGCAACAATTTGGATCCATGCATAACGCTGCGAAATACTACCTTTGTTCCAGATTATAGGTCATTTTCATCAACTTTATTATGCATGTAGATAAACGCTATGTTAGATTCATAACAAAATTATAAACCTAAAAAACCAAAGCGACCTATAGTTTGGAACGGAAAAGGCGGTAGTTAGCACTTGCACTAGCTTATATGGGGTTGGGACGTCGGGTGTTCCTCCTCTTGCTGAGGTGCAGTCGATGATGCGTCGAAAGACAATGCAATAGGGTTCATGACTTCTGGCATGTTTAGTTCCATCAAAAATGTAAAAAGTGTTTACTAAAAAAATGTCAGGGGGTGTTTAATTCCGGTGAAAAAATTTGGTAAAAATTTTTACCCAGAAAATCTTACCATTTAGGAGTACTAAACGTAGACTAATAATAAAACTAATTACAGATCTCATATGGAAATCACGAGACGAATCTAATGACGGTAATTAATCTATAATTAGTGAATGATTAGCGGGTGATTGCTGTAGCATTACTGTTGCAAATCATGGCCTAACTAGGCTCATTAGATTCGTCTGACAAATTTACCCAAGGTTTATGGAATAAGTTTTGTCAGTAACACACGTTTGCTACTTCATGCACGTAAGATTTTCTTTGGTGTGACCGGTGATAAAATTAGTGAATAAAATTAAACAGCTGAACACGCGACCCATATTATGGTTCACTGTACCGTCAGTCAGTCGGAGGATTGCAAGACATCTAGTACTCCATATTACGGTCGTGTTTAGTTTGGGCAAAAGCGTCCCCTTTTTACGAAAAATTATCCACCTTGATAACCGTGTCAGTTCATTTATATCTCTATGCACGCTTCTATAGAAACAGTACTTTTCCATACTTTCATCCCTTTTTCTACATTTAAACACAACCTATATGCAAGTATGCGCAGGCTGTTTAGTTTGTGAAGAACGAAGAAACTTTATATAGGCCTTGTTTAGTTCCCGAAATGTTTTCAGTGATTTTTTTTTTGAATTTAGGAGTAGTAATGTAGACGAAAATGTGAAAAGTTATATGGATAGGCTGGAAATCTCGAGACGAATCTAACGATAGTAATTAGAGGGTAATTAATCTATAATTAGCGGATGGTTACTGTAGTATTACTGTTGCAAATTATGGATTAAGTAGGCTCAATAGATTCGTCTCGCGCGATTTACAGTCTATCCATATAACTTTTCACTTTTTTCGTCTATATTTAATAGTATGCATCTAAAATTACTCTTTGATGTGATGGGTGAAAAAATTTCATTTTAAACTAAACAAGGGCCTATTTAAAAGCGTATATAGACAGAAAACTTTATGCAAGTCACATGCACAAACTGAGACACGATGAAAAAGATTACTCACAGGTCGATCAGCTCTGGCGTGAGCCAGCTGCACGCGGAACAGGAGCTGTCAGGCATTAACTGCAAGCCATGCAAGGTGCAGAGATCACTTTCGGCTCCGGCGTATGTACCGAGACCGCAGGAATTCAGCTCTCTCTTTCTCTCCTCCGAGATCTGGGAGGCAACGGCGGCGTACGTCCATGGCGTGCCGCCGGATCGGAGCGTGTACACCTGCACATCCATGGCGTGCCGCCGGATCGGAGCTTGTACACCTGCCGGTTGTGCGGCGCTGGATCCACTTTTAATTTCCAAGTGCGCTACACCTGCACTGCATGGTTTGCTGGTAGCATCGGCCGGGACACGAACTGCACGGCGGTCGAGGTGGGCGGATGTCGCCTGCACCAGAGGATCCGCCCGCCCGGTGCCGGTGCCGGTGGGTTGCACTTGCATTGCACGACGAACAGATATCAGAGTACGGCGCCGCGCGGATGCGATCGAGAACCTTAGTTAGGGTGTGAGGAAAAGTAATAAAAAGTACGAAAAATTACTGTCTTTATAGAAACATGTATAGAGATAGAAATGAACTGACACGACACGGTTACATAGGTGGATAACTTTTCGTGAAAAGGAGACGCTTTTATGGAATAACAGCGCCTTAGCTTTCTCTAGAAGCGCCGCCGCGCGCAGCGAGAGTGTTTGGTTTCCGGCCAGGCGCCGGCGATCTGCAGGTTTGTCGAAGACGGCTGGCGAGCACGATATGCAAGCGTACGTCGATCTACGTGGAACACGAGACGAGCGTAAACTGATGATCCTGCCATCATTAGCAAGGGCGTGCGTGTTCGGATCGGACTCATCTTAATTTCACGCCCTGCTTGCATTAGCAACGAGCGAGCACGGAGTACACGGCATCAAGTGCTCAAATTCATAAAAAGTGCAAAAAGTTTTCATCTAAAGAACCGTATCAGTTCATTTTTTTTCTCTTTATACACGTAGTCCAATGTAAAAAAAGTTTTCACCATTTTTATCTATTTTTACCCGTCTAAACACGTGTACAGAGAGAAGAAAAGATCGGAGAGGCCTCGATATCGCCAACTATATTGCGGTTGCAAGTCAGGCCCTGTTTAGATTCATCAAAAGCGTTCTCTTTTTACGAAAAGTTATTCAACTCGAGAACTGACACCATTTCTATCTGTATACACGCTTCTATAAAACAATATTTTTTCGTACTTTTCACTCCTTTTCTATAATCTAAACACAACCTCAGATCATCGAGGATAATACTGTGCACAGCATATCTAGCAGCTAGTAGACACATGATTTTTCTGTCCAAGGGCTGGACTTACCTTGCTGCCACAAACACCTTGCTAATGACGCTTCCCGTGAGCCGTGGGTGGGAGTGTAGGACGAACTGGCCACAAGAGCACCTAGCTAGCTAGTGCACGCTCCGGCGAGATCATCAATTCACCAACGTATCTTCTTCTAGAACATTTTAGTTTTATTTCGTCATCAGAACATTCTGGACCATCAGAATATTGCAAATCTGAATTTTGCTAATAAATCCGTTGACCTCGATTTTCCAGAACATTTAATTCTTCTATTATTCAACTTTCTTGAACTCAAATATTACAAAATCAATACGATTTTGCCAAAAAGAGAATATGCATTTCCGATTAAAAAGTTCCTCAGTCTCCTCACTATCGCTAGCTAGGCACTCGATAATATATAACTGAATGAGCTTGAGGCATCAATGGCCACTGAAGCCCCTACCGAGGAAGCCTCCCTTGGCGGCACGGGGGGCGACACAGCGCCGCCGCCCGACCCCGTCCTCCCCCAACTCCGGTGGCCGCCGCCGCTGCCGCCATCAGGCCGGCGATGGCGGCGGCCGGCGGCTGGCCGAAGTCGGGCAGTTCGCGCCCCCTTCCTCCCTCCCTTCCTCCCTCCCCTCCCCTCCGCCCCAAACCCTGCCCGTCGCCTGATCCGCTTCCCCTGCCGCCGCCGGCTGTCAGGGGCCGAATCCACAGTCCCCCCGACTGGATCTACTTGCCCGCAACGTTCTGGGGGCCGCCGCCACCATCCTCGACCTCGGTGCCGCTCTCCCTGGCGGGTTCGCCGGCCACCGCCTACGGGTGGGGGCTTGGCCTGGGGGGCAACGCGCGGGGGATCTCCTCCCCCGGATCTGCTCTCTCTGCCGCCATGGGTGCCAGGGCTCGCCCCGGGGCCGCCGCCGCCGCCTTCGACTAGGTGGGGCCCGCTCCTCACCTCTCTAGGTCAGATGTGCCGGTCCACCGCCTGGGTGGGCTAGGGCTCGGTCGTGGCGACGTCGCAGGGCTCCCCCTCGTGTCTCCCCTTCTCTGGCTAGGTCTGAGTGGGGGATGGTTCCTGGGCATGCTCGGTCGCCGCGTCGGCGTTGTTGGGGAACAAGACTCGGGAGCAACCCCCCTCTCAGCGAAGTGTCCTTTGGGGCTACTGAGAAACTTCGTTGAGTGTCTCCCTGGCTGTTGGCTAGTCTTCGGGCTAGTAGGTCTTTTATCCCAACAGGCGTTTCGTCCTCTGCGGCCGCCTTGCCGCCCTGGCCTGGGGTCCCTCAGATTGAAGGGGGTTCCGGCGAAAGCCTTTGCCCGGATGGGCTGATGACGACGACGCCTGTGGGCGTTGTTCACCTTGTTGAAGGCGTCATCCACCCCCCTTCTTTCTGTCAACCCTCTCCGACGAGCTTTCCGGGTGAAGATTCTGACCATGTTGGTCGGACGACGACGGGGCTAATGGTGTCGCCCCCTACTTTGAGGCGTCGTCTTGGAGGCTCTATCATTGAGGCCCTGGATTCTTGCTTGGGCGTGTGCTGTTCTTCATCCCCTAGGTGGGCAACTGTATCTTATGAATCTACCATCGCCTACTACGCCATCACTTTGGTTGCCATCACTTCAGCTGCCCGGGGTCGTGTTAGTTGGCGGATGCTTTGCCGCCACTACCGCTTGCACAGGATGGATGCTTTGCCATCTTAGTCGTGTTCTTGGGTGGATGCCTTGCCACCTATGCTCGTTGGTTCCAGCGGATGCTTTGCCGCTGTGGTCGTGTTGGATCCCTTCAAGGTGGATGCTTTGCCACCTCTACTCGTTGGTTTCAGCGGATGTTTTTTCGCTGTGGTCGTGTTGGATCCCTTCAAGGTGGATGCTTTGCCACCTCTACTTGGTCTGGGCGGATACTTGGTCGCCGTGGTTCTTCATCTCGGGCGAAGGCTTCAATGGGCATTATTAGTGATGTATTTTCCCTCTGTGTAGGTTCTTTTATGGGTTTGAGGCTGTTTCCTCCCCAGTGTTTTTTTTCTTCTTGTTGTTGCGCCAGCATTGGCTTGTGGCCATTGGTTTCGTCGGCCTTTTTCAGTTTTTTCTCTTCTTTTAGTCTTTTGTGTGTTTGGAAAGGTCAACTTCTGTTTGGCCTACACCAAACAATGTTTGTAACTGCTTTCTTCTTAATGAAACACGTGCTAAGGCACGTTCGTGAAAAAAAAAGCTTGAGGCATCATCATTCTGTCCTCTCGGCAACATTCGTTTCATTCATTTACATCGACTTCACTAATCAGTTTATTTACTAGATGTTTCCCTCGAAAATAATGCGTGAAGTCTATTCCAAGACCAAAAGGGTGACAGATACACGCTCTGGTATTTCCCCCCCTCGAAATTAACATGCCACAAAACCCACCTTCTGTACCAAATGTTTGCTTAGGCTAATCTCAATGCATAGTATCATGATGATATATCCAAGACTGTCACGTCATACAAGTATTATGTAGAGATAACATCTCTATAGTGTTGTGTCTATGGGAGTGGACCCAAACATTAGATCCGTGTTAAGACATAAGAAACTGTATCCAAGTTGTATCTTCCACAAGATACAGCTTTACTCTTTCTTTTATTTAATTCATTGCCACATCATCTAAAATACTACGTGGCATTTAATTAATCTACTATAACTATATAGGAGATCCCCACTAAGGATTTCTCTCAACTCTCGTGAAACCACATCATCACCTCCCACTAAGATACATTAATACTCAACTAAGATGCATTAATTGTAACTTGGTGCACATTTTCTATTCATTAGATTATGTCTTATTATTTTTTTATCTATTTAAAAGTAACATAAAAGTTTATGATTTGCATCAAGAGATAGTTCATATGGCTTTCAGGATAATCTCTACAAGTGCACTATTTTTACGAGCAAGTAAACAACGACAGTGATTCATAGTTTACCGTAAAACCTTCAAATCCCGCTACAATGTGCGGGGAATCACCTAGTTAATACTTATGGTACTACCCATTTGGGATTAGCCTTAGTTGGTGCTTGACTAACAATTAGTGATTACATTGACTGACAATTAGCCCTTCAGTTTGAATTCGTTAGGATTTATTTTTAAGCAGCTAATAAATAATTAACACTGTGCACCAAACATGCCCTCCCCTCCAACTTACAAGCACCAATGTGAAGCTACTCCCACGGCCTAGACCTGTGAAAAAGTCAGGATGCTTTGCAATAACATTGATTTTGGGTGCTTCCGCTAAAATGAATTGCTGCTAAAAAAACTTTTTAGAAGCAAACCGTTTGTAGCTCCAACAATGTCGAGGTGCCACTCAACCCTCTGTGAAGAATGACAATGCGAATATAAAGGAAGAAAAGGCACTGCAAAAATTAAGCTCTTCAAAGGCTCTTCAACTCTGTTCTTGTAAAAAACAAAAAATGTGACACATTGGTATAGTGTCTTATATCGATGAATATAAGGACAATATAAACCAATGCATGTTCAGATTTTTCAATTAAATGCGAGGTTGCAAAATGAGGGCTCAAGTTTTCTTGTGGTGAGGCATAAGAGCAACTCCAATCCGCCTCCTATTTTTGACCGCCTACTTCATCTGAATGAGAGTCTCTCATCTCTTTTCTCTCTCCTACTTCAAAATTACCTGTAACAAACTTCTCATACTTGCACTCATATTTGCAACTCTCTCATGTTTTATTCATTTGAAGTAGTAACTGCTGTGAGCTTAACAAAACCATCTTCCTCCCTGCATTGTAAAATAATCATGAATCAATGAGAATCCTTCCTGCACATCTATAAAAAATTAACTGGTAATATTAAACTTCTCAAACTCTCTTCATCCTCTATCTCTGCTCCAATGCACGACTGCAGGACAACTGCAGCTTCCTCCCCATGAGCCAACATCTCTACCTCCTCCTAATCTCGTTCTCTCAGCTTTCAAACCACATCCTAGAGGAGCAAGACAAGCCCCTGGGGGCTAAGTGAAGTGGGGCCAAAAGCAGGCCGTATAGGTTGTGCTACCGCCTGCGGCTAGGTCCGTCGGGGAGGGCCTGCAGGGCCAAAAGCGGGCGGTGTGGGCTGTTCTCAGGCGCCGGCTCTACCTCCTTCCTCCCTCGTCCCAAGCTCCCACCATCCCGATTCCTCTCTCCCTCCCAATGGAGAAGAGTAGCGCTGGATTGCCCCTCCCGTGCGCACCCAGCCGCAAGCAGTGCGACTGTTGCGGTCCTACGCGGCGAGCGTCGGGCCTGGTGGGCCCGGTTCTTCCTCCTTGGCAGTGGCGTGCCCAGGGGCTGTCCAAGTATGCCATGGCATACCTAAACATTTTGCCCAGCCCATGTAGCGAAGGGAAAAAAAATAATTTCTGCTCCTTTTTAACACTTTGGCTCAGCAATGCCACATCCTCGCCTTCGTTTCTCTTTCTCCTATTTGCTAAGTGCCGACTCTCGATTCACTACCCCAAGCCCTGTTTACCTCTGTGCCTCTATCGGCATACTTAAACTAAAATCCTAGGTACGCCACTGCTCCTTGGTAACCCCCTCTCTCTGGATCCACATGTTAGCAAAAATCAGAAGGAGACGACGGGAAGGAGACGTGTACCTGGCGGGTGCGGCATCCTACCGGGGTGGGAAGGCGTGGGAGTGGCTTCCTTGTTGGAGCAGGAAGGGGTGAGAGTGGCTTCCTTGCCGGTGTGGGAAGGGTTGGCGGTTGCTCGACCAGTTAGATGAGAGGCCAGAGCGGGGCTCCCAGATGTAGGAGTTCGAGGACGAAGATGAGAGGGGTCCCTAACTTAGGAATGAGATAGGAAATCGGTTGGAGACATTTTTTTTCTTTCTCCCTCATAAATGAAGAGCAGGAGGCCAAATAAGGTGTGGGTTAGAGTTGCTCTAACGACTTAAGTACTCACTATCACAAGAACTCCTCACGATCAAATACTGTAAGGAAAGGCGAATAAGCGGTCAGGAAACCATATCTAGAAGAGAAAATTCCTTATTTGATACTAAAAGTTGACACAATTCCTTATTTGCCATCGATTTTTTTTTTGTTCCTTATATGACACCAACTTCAAACTTTCATTCCTTGACATTTTCATCCCTTTTTTAAGGGAACATTTTCATCACTTTTGTCGGTTAAGTTAAGTGGAATGACCAACAAATCACCTCAAAAAATCATGAAACTTTTTCTAGTCACAAATTAAATGGAGCTAACCCATTTTCTTGAAAACACACAATTTACTTTCATGGTTTTAAAACTAAAATTCAACCAATCAAGTTACATTTTAAAATTATCTAATTTATGGAAACAAAATATTCTCTAAAAATAGTCAAAAAATAATTAATATTCTTCACATAGAATATAGTAATTTTTAAAACTATTTCCGTCGTAAATCACTTATATAATTATGATGTTCATTTTAATCTTTCCTAATTTTTCCGTTTCCCATGATTTTCTATGTAATTTATGGTAAAAAATAATTTAGAAAGTTGTTGTATTTGCCAAGAGGAATACTTGTAATTTTTTATAGTTTTTTAAGACTATTTTGGTGTCACAAAAATTCATATAATTTTCATATGTAGTCTAATTTGGCGAATTTTAATTTCAAAATCGTAAAGGTACATGTATGTTTTTAATAGAAATGGGCTCATCATCATTTTTCCTATCGCTAGAAAAAGATTCATGATTTTTGAAGGTGATTTGGAGGTTGTTTTGCACGATTTAAGTCACAAAAATGACGAAAATGTCAAATAAGGCATGAAAGTTATAACTCAATGTCGTATTAGAGAGGAAGAATTTTCGAGTGTCAAAAAAAGAATTGAGTTATTTTTCATGTCAAATAAGAAATTTCCTCTATCGAAAAGGGAGATTTCTTCTACGGATCAGCCAACCGTCCCTGACGGCCGAGGCAAAAAGGCTCCTATTTTATCTAATTTATTTATTCTAAAACTTAAATGAAACTATCCTTTGCAAATGTGTAATTGCCAATCATCTTTATCTATTTCTTAAAAAATCAAAATGAATGGATAATACGATGCTATTGTTGAGTTATATAATTAATAATAGAATAACAACGTAAACTTTGGCAAAAAAAAAAAAGGCAAGAAGGGAGAGTATCAAGAGGGGGAAGGTTGAGTACAAGGAAAGCAAAAGATACTGCTGTTCCCCTTCCTCGGATCCGATTCCGTCCCCAAATCGAACACGCGCTGCCCTCGCTCTTCTTATCCACCCCTCTCCTCGATCCAAGCCGAAGCTTGCCCTTGCTCTTTTCCAGCCCTTCCGATCCCCCTCGTCGATCCAAAGCCGACGCCGCCCTTGGATCCGACCCTTGTCGCCGCCGCAGCTGCTCCGGCGAGATGACCAAGAAACATGCCGCCCCCGACATCGACATCTACGCTGAGTGCCCCGACGGGATCGACCCCGTCCAGTGGCGCCGCTCCAACTACACCTGCGGCCTGAGCAACACGTCCCTCGCCGGCATGATCCTCGTGACACTGCTCTTCGTCCCGCTCGCCGTCGTCCTGCTCTGCCGCCTCCCAGGACCCGCTTCGTCTCCCGCGCCGGCGCCGGCGCCGGCGCCGGCGGAGACCCACACCGAGCCGTGGCTGCCGACGCTGCAGCAGACCGTGTCCGTCGTGTGGACGGTCTCGCTGCTCGCCTGCTCCTACTTCGGCTTCTGGATCTACACCTTCTCGCGCACCATGGGCGCCGCCGCCGTCTTCTTCCGCGTCTCCTACGGCGTGACGCTGGCCTACGCTGCCGCGGGCCTCGCCGGCCCCGCCTCGGGGGTCGCCGCCGCGCACCTCGCCACGGCCTGGGCCGCGGGGCTGCTCGGCTACGCGCTCGCCGAGTACCGCATGCGCGACGGCGGCGGCGAGCGCGCCGCCGACGAGGCCGCCGCGCGCACCCCGGCCGTACTGAGCGAGGGGCAGGAGCTGAGCCGCTTATATGCCGTGTTCATGTCGAGCATGATGACGCTGTTCCTGGCCGCGATCGCGGCGTGGGCAGTCTTCGCCCCCGGCGACGGCGAACAAGGCACCGTCCTCCGCTTGCTTGGGATCTCGGCCCTGGTCTGGTGGATCCTCTTCTTCTGGGCCACCATCGTAAACCTGTCCTTCCTGCACGAAGCTCTTGTCTCCGGCGATTTCTTATCGCGCTTCTTGTACTACTTCATGGGGTCCATTTTTCTCGGCTTTTTGTGTTCCCTGGTGAGCCTCTGGCTCTGGGTGTACTGCTTCGGGCTGGAGATGATGGCCATGGCGGCGTTCTTTGGCTATACCCTTGCCGTCAACGCGCGCTGCAAGGAGATCTTGGCAAGGTAACTGTTGGAAAACTAATTCTGCTCTTGTCAACCTCCACCCGGTGTTAAACCAGTGAGTAGTCTCATCACACGAGCTGATGATGTTTAGATTCTTCTTACCCTAGTCTTACCTCAGTGGATGTAGTTTAATTTGGTGGACTGCAGGCTTATACTTGCATACCCGTCAAATGACCAACAAGTCCAATTCCTAGTGGTATTTCGTGACAAATTGCAGTATAATTTCAATTATTTGATTGCTGGAATAACTTAGATATGATAGGACCTTATCTGCTTATAACATGGTTCACATAGAAGTCTGCTACATGATCACCCTTGTCAATATATTTGAATATAAACAGCTTATGCAACCAGCTAAATGTTCTGATGGCTCAAATAAACAACTTATGAAACCACAGACATAGAAGAGTTATGTTCAGATAAAATTATTGTGCCTGCCAAATTTCTCTAATCTAAAAAAAGATAGAAGTGAGCCTGCCCGGACAGATTATTAGTAGTCATTTTTGAAAAGATGCTGCAAAGAGGTTACGCTTCAACCTTGAACTAATTGACTGTAGACAGTTTATCTAGTGTAGCTACTAGTATTTGGATTGTGTGTTGACAAAGTTTTTATCTTGTTTTTCATGTGGTTAGGGACCAACCATTACTGAAAGATCTGGAGCTTGGCGATGCCGTCCTGGAATCGGCTCGAGCCTCAACCGGAGAGAATGCTTGAACTCGTGGCAACTGTGTGGTACTTCCAGTTCTAAAGAATCGCCACGGACCGCCCAACAAATCGCAACCTACCTCCCTAGAGTAGTATTTCATCATGGCTGGCTAACATGTGTGCTTTCAAAGTTCCAGTCACTGAAACGTTTGTGCAATGAGAGACTACTTCACTGCCCTGTCTGGCTTGTAGTACCTGTAACTTGTAATATTATCAGTAAGTTGGGTCATATTTATTACCTTTGCTTTCGCTGATGTATGTGACATATATACTGAATATCTGAGTTGCCCAGATGACTCGGAAAGTGCTCTTGGTTCATTTTAGGCTCCTTAAACTTCCAATAACAGCTGCTTTTCGCCTCGATGCTGCTATTGTATTTCCCATGTGGCAACCATGTCACGCGTTGCTGCTTGTGTGGCTGGACAGCCTGACATCTATCTCTTTCTTCTTCTTTTCTTTTGTCTTTCTCACCCTCTTCCATCTGTTTGTCGTCAACCACAGCCCAAAGCTTATTTCCATCTTGGAAGCTGTGGCTTGGCGTTTCCATCCTAGAACAAGCGTAGGGTTCATTTTGGATCAGCGATGGATGATGATCAATGTACAGATGGATGTCACACAGGGGGGTTAAGAACAGGAGGATGGCTCGAGCTTGGAAGAGTAAGCTGCCTATGAAGCCGAAAGTGTTCTTTTGGCAAGTATACCACGATAGGTTACAAACTGGGGTCACACTGGGTAGGATGAAGTGGAAAGGGAACACGAAGTGTTCAGTATGTGGGGCGCCGCCTGAAACTATCGATCATATGTTCTTTTCTTGTGCTTTAGCAAAGTTTTTTTTTCTGGGGGGGGGGGGGGGGGGGGGGCTCTTGACTGGGATCGTGCTCCAGAAAACTTGGAGGACTTCTTAGCAGTGTGGATCCCGCTGGAGTGTCAGGGATATGGGCTTAAACTCTTCCTATTTGTCACTGTTCTTTGGGTACTCTGGAACATTCGCAACAAGATTGCCATAGAGCTCAAGTTCCCAAAGACGCCGGCTGAACCTTTCTTCAAACTTGAAATCCTTTTGCAGAAATGGCGTGTTCTATTGAAGGGGTCGGATCAACCAAAGCTTGAAGCACTGATGAAGCAAGTAAAAGAATGGCTAGAAGCCTTCATGACAGTAAAAGATCAGAGGCGCTAAGCGTAGATGTAACGTCGTCCCAAGCTGAAGGGTACGACGATTTCGTGTTAATCTTGTGTGCACAATCGGCACAAACATGTTTTACATATATAGTCCCCTTTACAGATATCTCCGGTTCAAACTAACTTACAATACAAGCTATATCTCTAATACAACAGACATTATGATACAACCGGAGATATCTACAAGAGTCCTATTCTGTTACAAGATACTCATTTTATCTAACATTCCTCCTCAATCTAAACTTTCTAAGTTAAGATTGCTCTTGAAATTTTCTTGTTGCCGAACCTGAAGAGGTTTTGTGAAGCCATCAGCTATTTGATCCCTTGTATATATAAACTCGATATCAAGCAGCTTCCTGGCAACTCTTTCTCTCACAAAATGATAGTCCACTTCTATGTGTTTAGTTCTTGCATGGAACACTGGATTTGCAGACAAGTACTTGGCTCCAAGATTGTCACACCACAATTTGGCTGCCTTAGGAGTTTGAATTCCCAATTCATACATAATGTTTGTATCCACATTACTTCCACAGTAGCATTTGCTAGTGCTTTATACTCTGCCTCAGTACTCGAACGTGACACCGTTGCTTGTTTCCTAGCACTCCAAGAGACCAACTTTCTTCCTAGAAAGACCGCAAACCCTCCTGTAGAACGCCGATCATCCAAGCATACTGCCCAATCCGGCATCTGAAAAGGCATTGATCAACAGCGAGGAGGATTTACATATCTTTAAACCAATCTTAGCAGTGAGCTTCAAGTATCGAAGTATCCTTTTTACTGCCATCCAATTATAGTTGTAGGGGCATGTAGGAACTGGCAAACCTTGTTGACTGAATAAGATATATCTGGCCTTGTCAATGTAAGATACTGTAGGGCTCCCACAACACTTCTATAATTTGTAGCATCCCTAGGTCCAAGTAGAGTACCTTCATGCAGAGACAACTTTTCTGACGTAGACAGTGGGGTAGCAACAGGTTTGCAGTCCCTCATACCGACCCTTTGTAGTACTTCATTAGTGTACTTCTCTTGAGTCAAAAGAATACCATCTTGAGTTTTATTCACCTCAATTCCAAGGAAAAACCGAAGCTCACCAAGATCCTTTAATGCGAAATCTTTAGCAAGGTCTTCTAGCAATGCAAAGGTAGCTCTTGGGCTGGAACTTGCAACAATGATATCATCCACATAAACAAGCATAAAAATAGTGATTTCCCCCTTTTTATAGAAGAACAAGGAAGTATCTGCTTTAGAGGACTTGAACCCAATCTCATGCAATTTCATACTAAGTCTCGAGTACCAAGCTCTAGGAGCTTGTTTAAGGCCATACAATGCTTTATCCAATTTACATAAACAATGTGGTACCTTTTTATCTTCATACCCAGGGGGTTGTCTCATGTACACTTCCTCTTCCAAAACTCCATGAAGAAAGGCATTTTGTACATCTAATTGTCGAAGACTCCACCCTCTAGATATAGCAATAGACAAAACAATTCTGATAGTGGCTGGCTTAACAACAGGACTAAAGGTATCTTCATAATCTATTCCATACCTTTGTTTGAACCCCTTTGCAACAAGCCGAGCCTTGTATCTGTCCAAGCTTCCATCAGCTTTCCTTTTGAGTTTATAAACCCATTTGCAGTCAATAACGTTAACACCCTTCCTTGGTGGAACTAAATGCCATGTCTTATTTTTTATTAATACTGAATATTCAGTATCCATAGCTGCTCTCCAATCTTTGTGAGTAACAGCTTCATCAAAGTTACTAGGCTCACCAGATGAAGTAAACAGACCATACTTTACCGTCCCATCCGTGTAAACTTTCTCTTTGCGAATGCCACTCTGTAGACGTGTCTTAGGGCGAGCTGGTGGTGCAGCCGGTGCCACAGATGAAGTTGGCATAGCTAATCCAGGCGAGGATGGTAAAGGCGCTCCAGAGGATCCAGCCGTCGCATCGCTAATGATTGCCGGATCATTTTGTCCCCCTGCAGCGGTAGGATCCGGACGCGCGTCGTGTGCAGACTGGCGCAGACCGTCCGCTGCCGACAACGGATCAGACGGGGGCGGTGTGGCACCCGACGATTGGCCCGCTGGTGACTCCGTTTACCGAGACTGACGATGCAGCGATCCCGGTGCAGATTCGCTGGGATTCAGCGCCGTATTTGCTCCGGTAGATGTGTTGTGCGCCCCTTCTCTTGCCTCTTCCAAATCCTCGTGATTTCCTGCAACATTTTCTTCCAAAATTTCACCAGAAACATTAGTTTGGTTAGAAGATTCAAACATGTGGTCATCTATGTGATCCGTCCTAGGAGGAAAAGGGAGGAGGTCATGTGGAAGGAGAGATATTTCGGATTTGAGACGTGCACCAGCATTGTCATGTAATTTGGCAAAGGGAAACAAAGTTTCATCAAAGACTACATCTCTAGATATGTAGACCCTTCCGGTTGCAACCTCAAGACATTTAAAACCTTTATGATGTTGGCTGTAGCCCAAGAATACACATTGCTTGGATCGAAACTCAAGCTTATGTTTGTTATGTGGTCGAAGATTAGGCCAACATGTGCATCCAAAAGTTTGAAGCGAGGAGTACTCAGGTTTTTAGTGAAAAAGACGCTCTAGAGGAGTCTCAAACTAGATCACCTTACTAGGAATCCCATTGATGAGAAAAACAGCGGAAAGAAACGCTTCGTCCCAAAACTTTAGAGGCATAGAGACGTGTGCAAGAAGAGCTAGGCCAACTTCTACAATGTGACGGTGCTTGCGCTCTGCTGCACCATTCTGTTGATGTGCATAAGGACATGAAACATGATGGGAGATGCCTATCTTTTCAAAAAAAGTGTGAAGTTTTTGGTATTCTCCACCCCAGTCGGTTTGAACAACTATAATTTTTCTGTCAAAGAGTCTTTCAACCAAGCTTTGGAACTCATGGAATTTCTGAAACACTTCGGATTTATGTTTAAGAAAGTAGACCCAAGTGAATTTACTATAATCATCAATGAAACTAACATAATATTTTCTTCCTCCAATAGAATTTGGGTGCAGGACCCCAAACATCCGAATAAACAAGTTCCAAAGGAAAACGAGAGGTACTAAAGGACCTAGGATAAGGTAGCTGATGACTCTTTGCTTTTTGACAAGCATCACAAACCGACTCATGACTATCATCTAATAAACAAGGTAAATTATTGCCACTGACAGCTCTAGTGACAATGGGATAAGCTGGGTGACCCAGACGACTATGCCACCGTGAGATCGATGGCTTGACTGCTCCAAACGTCTGCTTGACTGAACAAATTGAAGGAAGAGGGTAAAGTCCATTGTGGCATCTCCCTTTAAGGATCGTGTTCCTCGTTGCTTGATCCTTAACAAGAAAATAATTAGGATGGAATTCAAGAAAAGCTGAATTATCTTTAGCAAGGCGATGAACAGAGACAAGATTTTTTGTAGCTTGTGGTACATGTAGGATATTTTTCAGATGCAAATCTCTAGAGTAGGACGGAACAATAGCATGACCAACATGTTTAATCTCCATACCTGTGCCATTTGCCGTGTGGATGTGGTCGCCTCCATTGTACTTGTCACGAGCCGACAGGTTCTCCAAGTTGCTTGTGACATGATGACTTGCACCTGAGTCAGCATACCAATTGGTATCCACACTGTACGCAGCAGCAACTAGCCTCTCGTCCGCGACGTAGTCCTCGTCGAAGCGATGCCATCACTCAGTGGCAAGATGCCCTTTTTTGAAGCAAACTTGACAGAGAGGCCGACTATCAGAGGAACTCCCGGCCGAGCGCTGCTTGTTGTTGTTGTAGTTGGGGCGTGATTGTTGTTGTTGATTACCGCGGCCACGGCCAAAGCCGCCACTGGCCATCACGCCCTCGGTTGGAGCCGCTGCCACGACCCCCGGAGGAGCCTCGTCCTCCTTTGCTGGCGATGTTGGTCGATGCA
This sequence comes from Urochloa ruziziensis, assembly GCA_015476505.1. Lineage (NCBI taxonomy): Eukaryota > Viridiplantae > Streptophyta > Magnoliopsida > Poales > Poaceae > Urochloa > Urochloa ruziziensis. Next base: position 5,947,787 of record CM027120.1, on the reverse strand, counting down.
CTGGATCCATCTTGAAGTTCGAGTCGATTCTCGAAACTGAGCAGCTGGGAGTAGAGCTCAGAGATCGAGATCGGCTCCACCCTTGAGACAAGCGTCGACACCAACGGTTATACTCAGAGTCGAGCCCGTTGATGATGTAGGCCACCACTTCTTCATCATCTAGCGGCTTTCCAGACACTACCATCTCATCTGCAAATCCTTTCATCTTACCATAGTATTCTGAAATTGACATAGTACCTTTTTTGGTTGTCGTGAGTGCAAGGCGCACGTTCACCGACCGTGCCCTAGTCTGGGCGGTGAACATACTCTCGATGTTGCGCCAAGCTTGGGCGGCCGTCTCTGGTCGCAATCTGCGTGAGAACATCCTTCCCTACGCTTGAGAAGATTAGCCCGAGAACCTGTTGATCTTGGGCATACCACTCCTCATGTGCCGGGTTTGGCACCTTGACGATCTTGCCGTCGGACTGCTTCTCGTCGATCTCCACTGGAGGGGCACCGATCTTGTCGGTGACGAAACCTTCCATCCGTACGCCACGTATGGCAGTGAGGATCTGCGCTTTCCATAGCACACGATTGCTCTTGCTCAGCTTCTCTTTGATCTGAACACCGAGCAGAGGGTTGGAGATCGCAGAACTTGACGCCATGGATCTTCTTCTAAGCTCTGATTACCATGTAAAAGATCAGAGGCGCTAAGCGTAGATGTAACGTCGTCCCAAGCTGAAGGGTACGACGATTTCGTGTTAATCTTGTGTGCACAATCGGCACAAACATGTTTTACATATATAGTCCCCTTTACAGATATCTCCGGTTCAAACTAACTTACAATACAAGCTATATCTCTAATACAACAGACATTATGATACAACCGGAGATATCTACAAGAGTCCTATTCTGTTACAAGATACTCATTTTATCTAACAAAAGACGCAAGACAATCTGCCTGATGAGAGTCTATTTTGATTTCAGTACTTTGCTTGTAGTACAGAGGATGTCTGTCTTTTCTTTTCTCAGTGTGGCGTTATGTAAAACTGGTATCCCCCAGTCTAAACAACTGTACCCAAACATTTTGCTTTCTATAAAAACAGGGGTAACCCTTATTCAAAACAAAAAAAAAAAAAAAACTCTGCACCTCACCTTCCTGTGACTACAAGTTATATTCCGGTGCCATCTTGTTGCCGACTACTGACTGGGCCAGTTGACACCAGAGTTCCTGAATATAGCAGCGCGCTCCATCGCCAGCATGTGTGATTAGTTACTTGGTTTATAATAACCTTTTGTACGTAAACTCTACTACTCGACTATACTGATAATTACAGCTCGTGGTTGTGTCCTGAAATGAACCTGCACCACGCATCATTGCATAATGTATGAACCCCGCGCTTGTTCTGTCTTCCACCATGTCTAAGATGGAAACGCCAAGCCACAGCCTCGAACATGGAAATAAGCTTGGGCTGTGGTTGACGAGAAGCAGAGGGAAGAGGGGGAAAACGCTTGTTCTGTCTTCCACCATGTCTAAGATGGAAACGTGGGCTGTGGTTGACGAGAAGCGGAGGAATATAGAAGAAAAGAAGAAGAAAGAGATGAGATGCCAGGTAGTCAGCCACAGAAGCAACAAGAAGTGACATGATTGCCACATGGAAAATAACAGGGCCAATAGCACTTTCCGGCTCATCTGGCCAACTCAGATATTGGGTATATAAATCACATCAGCGGAAACAAAGGTAATAACTATAACCCAACTTATTGATAATATTATCCAATAAGTTACATGTACAACATGCCAGACAGCCACAGGACAAGTGAAGTAGAGTCTCATTGCACAAATGTTTCAGTGATTGCAACTTCAAAAGCACATAAGAGTTAGCTAGCCACGATGAAATACTACTGTAGGGAGATAGATTGTGGTTTGTTGGGCGATCCACAACGATTCTTCAAACCGGAAGTGCCACACAGTTGCCATGAGTTCAAGCATTCTCTCTGACTAAGGCTTTCGATTCCTGGACGGCGTCACCAAGCTCCAGATCTTTCAGTAACGATTGGTCCCTGACCACAGGAAAAGCAAAATAAAAACTCTGTCAACACACAATCCAATACTAGTAGCTGTAATAAAAATGAACACTAGATAAAATGTTTATAGTCAACTTAGTTCAAGGTTGAAGCACAACTTCTTTGCTGCACATTTTCAGAAATGAGTACTAATCTGTCCAAGCAAGGCACACTTCTATCTGAACATAACTCTTCTATATCTGTGGTTTCATAAGCAGGCACACTTCTGATCATTTGGCTGATTCTATAAGTTGTTTAACTCTTTTCCAATCTATTGACAAGGATGATCATGTGGCAGACTAACCATGTTATAAGAAGACAAGGTCGTATATAGGTCACTCAAGCAATCAAATCATCGAGATTATACTGCAATCTGTCACGAGATACCACTAACGATTCGATTTGTTGGTCATTTGACAGGCATGTAGATAAGTCTGCCTGTAGTTCACCAAATCGAGCATGATGCCATGACAATTAAGCTAACGATGACCGTTAAACTACATCTACTAGGTATGTATAGCAGCAACTAAACATCGTCAGCTCATGTGAGACTAGCGGTTTTAGCGATGAAACATATCACTGGTTGGAGGTTTGACAAGAGCAGAATTAATTTTCCGCAGTTACCTTGGCATGATATCCTTGCGGCGTGCGTTGACAGCAAGAATGTACCCGAAGAACGCCGCCATGGCCATCATCTCCAACCCAAAGTAGTAGGCAAAGAACCAGGAGTCCAGCAGGCCACAGAATATGCTGGGCGCGCAGGATGCAAGGTAGTAGCAGAGGAGGCGCTTCATGAACTCATTGGAGACGACAGCTTCGTGCAGCAAGTAGTGGTTAATGATGATAGCCCAGAAGTAGAGGATCCACCAGATCAGGACCGAGAGCTCGAGCACGAGCAGGAATTGGCTGTCCTCTCCGTAGAAGGGGAAGAAGACCAGCCACACCACGCGCGCGGCCAGGAAGAGCGTCGTCAAGCTCGACATGGCGACGCAGTGGACGAGGGTCAGCTGCTGGCCCTCGCTCCGGCTGGGCGGGGTGCGTGCGGCAGCCTCGTCGGCGGCCAGCTCGCTGCCGGTGTGGATGCGGTACTCCGCGAGCGCGTAGCCGAGCAGCACCGCGGCCCAGGCCGTGCTCAGGTGCGCGACGGCCATCCCCGCGGCCGGCCCGACAAGGCCCGCGGCGGTGTAGGCCAGCGTGGCGCCGTACGAGACGCGGAAGAAGACGCCGGCGGCGCCCATGGTGCGCGCGAAGGTGTAGATCCAGAAGCAGAGGTAGGAGCACAGGAGCAGCGAGACCGTCCACACGACGGAGGAGGAATGCCGCAGGCGCAGCTGCTGCTGCAGCAGCAGCAGCAGCTCGGTCTCCTCCGCCGCGGGCGCCGTCGCCACCGCTAAAGCGGAAGCGGAAGGGGGTGCTGGGAGCCGGCACAGCAGGACGGCGGCGAGAGGGACGAAGAGTAGAGACACCAGGAGCATGCCGGCGAGGGCCATGTTGCGCAGGCCGCAGGTGTAGTTGTAGCGGCGCCACAGCACCGGATCGAGCCCTGCGGGGCACTCCTCCGCGTCGATGTCGATGTAGATGTCGGCTTCGTCCTTGGCCATCTCGCCGGAGCAGCTGCGGCGAAGACAAGGGTCGGATCGAAGGGTGGCTTCGGCTTTGGAGCGAGGGAGGGGATCGGCAGGGGAAGATAAGAGCAAGGGGCAAAGCTGTGTGTTCGATTTGGGGACGGAATCGGATCCGGGGAAGGGGAACACCGAACACGGCCTTTGCTTTCCTTATACTCAACCTTTCCCCACTTCTCCTCCTCCATCAATAAAAACAAAACAAACTTTCCCCCTTCATTTCTTCGGTCTTCATATAATACATAATTTCATTATTCGTTATTTCTAATATTATAGACAAGACACGAAGTTATCTTGAAAACAAAGTATATATGGTTTTGTCTAAATCAAACTCATTTCTAGCTAGTTTTTTTAATCTCATTCAAAAAAAATGATGACAATCTTTCCCTACAAGTTTTATTCTAGCTAGATGGATAATAACTACACAACTGTGCTTATGGCGGGCACATGGATGGATAGGAGCATAGGAGTTGGCGGCGGTACCTATAGTGGGTACTGCGATCTGCGTTCCTCTGCGGGGGATACGCCTTTTGGACGATGACGCTCGCCCCGGTCAGAAACCGAGTGGGGTAACTTTATTTGGGCCCCACGTACTTACCGCTTACCCATATGAACGGGTTCCAGCCTTCCTAGCTAGCGCGATGCCTGCACTGCGAGAAGATCAGGTGGATGGTGTACGGGAACGGGAGAGGCCGTCTCCCCGAAGGACTATAGCCCCGACTGGCCCCCGAGGGAGAGTTCAACACAGCTTTCGAAGCATTGGATTGCGAGCCGATGGATCGAGACAGGAAGGGCAGGTGGGCATCGTTGCGGTTAGGGTCTGTGCTGTGGGTTGCGTCTCAAGTTGGCGACGGCCATCTCGCAGCCCGAGTGGGTCCAGTTGTACAAGCTCTGCAGAGTCTAGAATCTATACGTATAGCCGCGTCCTCGGTATGGACATTGCCCATTTTCCCTGTTACCTCTCATATTTTGGGATCTTCTACCTCCCCCTATATTAGCCAGATTTGAGAGTGATTGAGGTTCGCAGCTACGGACGGGGAGAAGGAAAGTTTGCTCCCTTCCCTTTCAGGATCCGGTCGTAGTTGGTGAGGTGCGAGGGGAGGGAGCTCTCGCATCGACTTAGACGAGTGAGGAGACGGAGACGGGATGTGTTGTGAGATGGGATTGGATGGATATCTTGGAGATTTATATTTATACTTTTGCTGCTGCATAGGAAATCTCTGCCTTTCCTTGAACTATTTTTATACCTTTAGATGTTAGGCCACTTAAAGCTTGCATTCAGATGGTGACGTGAACCTATCCCATTCCTTGGGGATAGTTTGTGAGCATGCAGTGTAGAACTTGAAGCTCCAATCCGCTGGTTGAAGAAGGGTTGTGTGCTTCGCTCGAGTTGCCTGTGGTGTTGATCGAAGAAGAGGATTTGAAGCCTAGTAACCGCTACGCAGGATTTCCGCTTGTCGCTTAGCCCGACGGGCTTGTACTTATTCGTATTTCCATACTGGTATGGATGTAATACTCTCTTTTATGCTTTGTTTCTGCTGTATGGATATGATATTATACTGAGATGAGTTCTGTACGTGATAGCTACTGATACAGGGACTATCACAAGGGTACAGAGAGTCGGATTCTCGATTATGAAAATCCGGTTCGTCACACCCTGGCTGTTGGCTAGTCTTCGGGCTAGTAGGTCTTTTATCCCAACAGGTGTTTCGTCCTCTGCGGCCGCCTTGCCGCCCTGGCCTGGGGTCCCTCAGATTGAAGGGGTTCTGGCGAAAGCCTTTGCCCGGATGGGCTGATGACGACGACGCTTGTGGGCGTTGTTCACCTTGTTGAAGGCGTCATCCACCCCCCTTCTTTCTGTCAACCCTCTCCGACGAGCTTTCCGGGTGAACACTCTGACCATGTTGGTCGGACGACGACGGGGCTAATGGCATCGCCCCCTCCTTTGAGGCGTCGTCTTGGAGGCTCTGTCATTGAGGCCCTGGATTCTTGCTTGGGCGTGTGTTGTTCTTCATCTTCTAGGTGGGGAACTGTATCTTATGAACCTACCATCGCCTACTACGCCATCACTTTGGTTGCCATCACTTCAGCTGCCCGGGGTCGTGTTAGTTGGCGGATGCTTTGCCGCCACTACCGCTTGCACAGGATGGATGCTTTGCCATCTTAGTCGTGTTCTTGGGTGGATGCTTTGCCACCTATGCTCGTTGGTTCCAGCGGATGCTTTGCCGCTGTGGTCGTGTTGGATCCCTTCAAGGTGGATGCTTTGCCACCTCTACTCGTTGGTTTCAGTGGATGTTTTTCCGCTGTGGTCGTGTTGGATCCCTTCAAGGTGGATGCTTTGCCACCTCTACTTGGTCTGGGCGGATACTTGGTCGTCGTGGTTCTTCATCTCGGGCGAAGGCTTCAATGGGCATTCTTAGTGATGTATTTTCCCTCTGTGTAGGTTTTTTTATGGGTTTGAGGCTGTTTCCTCCCCAGTGTTGCTTTCTTCTTGTTGTTGCGTCAGCGTTGGCTTGTGGCCATTGGTTTCGTCGGCCTTTTTCAGTTTTTTCTCTTCTTTTAGTCCTTTGTGTGTTTGGAAAGGTCAACTTCTGTTTGGCCTACACCAAACAATGTTTGTAACTGCTTTCTTCTTAATGAAACACGTGCTAAGGCACGTTCGTGAAAAAAAAAAGCTTGAGGCATCATCATTCTGTCCTCTCAGCAACATTCGTTTCATTCATTTACATCGACTTCACTAATCAGTTTATTTACTAGATGTTTCCCTCGAAAATAATGCGTGAAGTCTATTCCAAGACCAAAAGGGTGACAGATACGCGCTCTGGTATTTTTCCCCCCTCGAAATTAACATGCCACAAAACCCACCTTCTGTACCAAATGTTTCCTTAGGCTAATCTCAATGCATAGTATCATGATGATATATCCAAGACTGTCACGTCATACAATTATTATGTAGAGATAACATCTCTATAGTGTTGTGTCTATGGGACTGGACCCAAACGTTAGATCCGTGTTAAGACATAAGAAACTGTATCCAAGTTGTATCTTCCACAAGATACAGCTTTACTCTTTCTTTTATTTAATTCATTGCCATATCATCTAAAATACTACGTGGCATTTAATTAATCTACTATAACTATATAGGAGATCCCCACTAAGGATTTCTCTCAACCCTCATGAAACCACATCATCACCTCCCACTAAGATACATTAATACTCAACTAAGATGCATTAATTGTAACTTGGTGCACATTTTCTATTCATTAGATTATGTCTTATTATTTTTTTCTTATCTATTTAAAAGTAACATAAAAGTTTATGATTTGCATCAAGAGATAGTTCATATGGCTTTCAGGATAATCTCTACAAGTGCACTATTTTTACGAGCAAGTAAACAACCACAGTGATTCATAATTTACCGTAAAACCTTCAAACCCCGCTACAATGTGCGGGGAATCACCTAGTTAATACTTATGGTACTACCCATTTGGGATTAGCCTTAGTTGGTGCTTGACTAACAATTAGTGATTACATTGACTGACAATTAGCCCTTCAGTTTGAATTCGTTAGGATTTATTTTTTAGCAGCTAATAAATAATTAACACTGTGCACCAAACATGCCCTCCCCTCCAACTTACAAGCACCAATGTGAAGCTACTCCCACGGCCTAGACCTGTGAAAAGTCAGGATGCTTTGCGATAACATTGATTTTGGGTGCTTCCGCTAAAATGAATTGCTGCTAAAAAAACTTTTTAGAAGCAAACCGTTTGTAGCTCCAACAATGTCGAGGCGCCACTCAACCCTCTGTGAAGAATGACAGTGCGAATATAAAGGAAGAAAAGGCACTGCAAAAATTAAGCTCTTCAAAGGCTCTTCTACTCTGTTCTTGTAAAAAACAAAAAATGTGACACATTGGTATAGTGTCTTATATCGATGAATATAAGGACAATATAAACCAATGCATGTTCAGATTTTTCAATTAAATGCGAGGTTGCAAAATGAGGGCTCAACTATTAAGTTTTCTTGTGGTGAGGCATAAGAGCAACTCCAATCCGCCTCCTATTTTTGACCGCCTACTTCATCTGAATGAGAGTCTCTCATCTCTTTTCTCTCTCCTACTTCAAAATTACCTGTAACAAACTTCTCATACTTGCACTCGTATTTGCAACTCTCTCATATTTTATTCATTTGAAGTAGTAACTGCTGTGAGCTTAACAAAACCATCTTCCTCCCTGCATTGTAAAATAATCATGAATCAATGAGAATCCTTCCTGCACATCTATAAAAACTTAATTGGTAATATTAAACTTCTCAAACTCTCTTCATCCTCTATCTCTGCTCCAATGCACGACTGCAGGACACTGCAGCTTCCTCCCCATGAGCCAACATCTCTACCTCCTCCTAATCCCGTTCTCTCAGCTTTCAAACCACATCCTAGAGGAGCAAGACAAGCCCCTGGGGGCTAAGGGAAGTGGGGCCAAAAGCAGGCCGTATAGGTTGTGCTACCGCCTGCGGCTAGGTCCGTCGGGTGGGGCCTACAGGGCCAAAAGCGGGCGGCGTGGGCTGTTCTCAGGCGCCGGCTCTACCACCTTCCTCCCTCGTCCCAATCTCCCACCATCCCGGTTCCTCTTTCCCTCCCAATAGAGAAGAGTAGCGCTGGATTGCCCCTCCCGTGCGCACCCAGCCGCAGCAGTGCGGCTGTTGCGGTCCTACGCGGCGAGCGTCGGGCCTGGTGGGCCTGCTTCTTCCTCCTTGGTAACCCCCTCTCCCTGGATCCACATGTTAGCAAAAATCAGAAGGAGACGCGGGGAGGAGACGTGTACCTGGCGGGTGCGGCATCCTACCGGGGTGGGAAGGCGTGGGAGTGGTTTCCTTGTTGGAGCAGGAAGGGGTGAGAGTGGCTTCCTTGCCGGTGTGGGAAGGGTTGACGGTTGCTCGACCAGTTAGATGAGAGGCCAGAGCGGGGCTCCCAGATGTAGGAGTTCGAGGATGAAGATGAGAGGGGTCCCTAATTTAGGAATGAGATAGGAAATCGGTTGGAGACATTTTTTTTCTTTCTCCCTCATAAATGAAGAGCAGAGGCCAAATAAGGTGTGGGTTAGAGTTGCTCTAACGACTTAAGTACTCACTATCACAAGAACTCCTCACGATCAAATACCGTAAGGAAAGGCGAATAAGCGGTCAGGAAACCATATCTAGAAGAGAAAATTCCGTATTCGATACTAAAAGTTGACACAATTCCTTATTTGACATCGATTTTTTTTTGTTCCTTATATGACACCAACTTCAAACTTTCATTCCTTCACATATTCATCACTTTTTTTAAGGGAACATTTTCATCACTTTTGTCGGTTAAGTTAAGTGGAATGACCAACAAATCACCTCAAAAAATCATGAAATTTTTCTAGTCACAAATTAAATGGAGCTAACCCATTTTCTTGAAAACACACAATTTACTTTCATGGTTTTAAAACTAAAATTCAACAAATCAAGTTACTTTTTAAAATTATCTAATTTTATGGAAACAAAATATTCTCTAAAAATAGTCAAAAAATAATTAATATTCTTCACATAGAATATAGTAATTTTTAAAACTATTTCCGTCGTAAATCACTTATATAATTATGATGTTCATTTTAATCTTTCCTAATTTTTCCGTTTACCATGATTTTCTATGTAATTTATGGTAAAAAATAATTTAGAAAGTTGTTGTATTTGCCAAGAGGAATACTTGTAATTTTTTATAGTTTTTAAGACTATTTTGGTGTCACAAAATTCATATAATTTTCATATGTAGTCTAATTTGGTGAATTTTAATTTCAAAATCGTAAAGGTACATGTATGTTTTTAATAGAAATGGGCTCATCATCATTTTTCCTATCGCTAGAAAAAGATTCATGATTTTTGAAGGTGATTTGGAGGTTGTTTTGCACGATTTAAGTCACAAAAATGACGAAAATGTCAAATAAGGCATGAAAGTTATAACTCAATGTCGTATTAGAGAGGAAGAATTTTCGAGTGTCAAAAAAAGAATTGAGTTATTTTTCATGTCAAATAAGAAATTTCCTCTATCGAAAAGGGAGATTTCTTCTACGGATCAGCCAACCGTCCCTGACGGCCGAGGCAAAAAGGCTCCTATTTTATCTAATTTATTTATTCTAAAACTTAAATGAAACTATCCTTTGCAAATGTGTAATTGCCAATCATCTTTATCTATTTCTTAAAAAATCAAAATGAATGGATAATACGATGCTATTGTTGAGTTATATAATTAATAATAGAATAACAACGTAAACTTTGGCAAAAAAAAAAGGCAAGAAGGGAGAGTATCAAGAGGGGGAAGGTTGAGTACAAGGAAAGCAAAAGATACTGCTGTTCCCCTTCCTCGGATCCGATTCCGTCCCCAAATCGAACACGCGCTGCCCTCGCTCTTCTTATCCACCCCTCTCCTCGATCCAAGCCGAAGCTTGCCCTTGCTCTTTTCCAGCCCTTCCGATCCCCCTCGTCGATCCAAAGCCGACGCCGCCCTTGGATCCGACCCTTGTCGCCGCCGCAGCTGCTCCGGCGAGATGACCAAGAAACATGCCGCCCCCGACATCGACATCTACGCTGAGTGCCCCGACGGGATCGACCCCGTCCAGTGGCGCCGCTCCAACTACACCTGCGGCCTGAGCAACACGTCCCTCGCCGGCATGATCCTCGTGACACTGCTCTTCGTCCCGCTCGCCGTCGTCCTGCTCTGCCGCCTCCCAGGACCCGCTTCGTCTCCCGCGCCGGCGCCGGCGCCGGCGCCGGCGGAGACCCACACCGAGCCGTGGCTGCCGACGCTGCAGCAGACCGTGTCCGTCGTGTGGACGGTCTCGCTGCTCGCCTGCTCCTACCTCGGCTTCTGGATCTACACCTTCTCGCGCACCATGGGCGCCGCCGCCGTCTTCTTCCGCGTCTCCTACGGCGTGACGCTGGCCTACGCCGCCGCGGGCCTCGCCGGCCCCGCCTCGGGGGTCGCCGCCGCGCACCTCGCCACGGCCTGGGCCGCGGGGCTGCTCGGCTACGCGCTCGCCGAGTACCGCATGCGCGACGGCGGCGGCGAGCGCGCCGCCGACGAGGCCGCCGCGCGCACCCCGGCCGTACTGAGCGAGGGGCAGGAGCTCAGCCGCTTCTATGCCGTGTTCATGTCGAGCATGATGACGCTGTTCCTGGCCGCGATCGCGGCGTGGGCAGTCTTCGCCCCCGGCGACGGCGAACAAGGCACCGTCCTCCGCTTGCTTGGGATCTCGGCCCTGGTCTGGTGGATCCTCTTCTTCTGGGCCACCATCGTAAACCTGTCCTTCCTGCACGAAGCTCTTGTCTCCGGCGATTTCTTATCGCGCTTCTTGTACTACTTCATGGGGTCCATTTTTCTCGGCTTTTTGTGTTCCCTGGTGAGCCTCTGGCTCTGGGTGTACTGCTTCGGGCTGGAGATGATGGCCATGGCGGCGTTCTTTGGCTATACCCTTGCCGTCAACGCGCGCTGCAAGGAGATCTTGGCAAGGTAACTGTTGGAAAACTAATTCTGCTCTTGTCAACCTCCACCCGGTGTTAAACCAGTGAGTAGTCTCATCACACGAGCTGATGATGTTTAGATTCTTCTTACCCTAGTCTTACCTCAGTGGATGTAGTTTAATTTGGTGGACTGCAGGCTTATACTTGCATACCCGTCAAATGACCAACAAGTCCAATTCCTAGTGGTATTTCGTGACAAATTGCAGTATAATTTCAATTATTTGATTGCTGGAATAACTTAGATATGATAGGACCTTATCTGCTTATAACATGGTTCACATAGAAGTCTGCTACATGATCACCCTTGTCAATATATTTGAATATAAACAGCTTATGCAACCAGCTAAATGTTCTGATGGCTCAAATAAACAACTTATGAAACCACAGACATAGAAGAGTTATGTTCAGATAAAATTATTGTGCCTGCCAAATTTCTCTAATCTAAAAAAAGATAGAAGTGAGCCTGCCCGGACAGATTATTAGTAGTCATTTTTGAAAAGATGCTGCAAAGAGGTTACGCTTCAACCTTGAACTAATTGACTGTAGACAGTTTATCTAGTGTAGCTACTAGTATTTGGATTGTGTGTTGACAAAGTTTTTATCTTGTTTTTCATGTGGTTAGGGACCAACCATTACTGAAAGATCTGGAGCTTGGCGATGCCGTCCTGGAATCGGCTCGAGCCTCAACCGGAGAGAATGCTTGAACTCGTGGCAACTGTGTGGTACTTCCAGTTCTAAAGAATCGCCACGGACCGCCCAACAAATCGCAACCTACCTCCCTAGAGTAGTATTTCATCATGGCTGGCTAACATGTGTGCTTTCAAAGTTCCAGTCACTGAAACGTTTGTGCAATGAGAGACTACTTCACTGCCCTGTCTGGCTTGTAGTACCTGTAACTTGTAATATTATCAGTAAGTTGGGTCATATTTATTACCTTTGCTTTCGCTGATGTATGTGACATATATACTGAATATCTGAGTTGCCCAGATGACTCGGAAAGTGCTCTTGGTTCATTTTAGGCTCCTTAAACTTCCAATAACAGCTGCTTTTCGCCTCGATGCTGCTATTGTATTTCCCATGTGGCAACCATGTCACGCGTTGCTGCTTGTGTGGCTGGACAGCCTGACATCTATCTCTTTCTTCTTCTTTTCTTTTGTCTTTCTCACCCTCTTCCATCTGTTTGTCGTCAACCACAGCCCAAAGCTTATTTCCATCTTGGAAGCTGTGGCTTGGCGTTTCCATCCTAGAACAAGCGTAGGGTTCATTTTGGATCAGCGATGGATGATGATCAATGTACAGATGGATGTCACACAGGGGGGTTAAGAACAGGAGGATGGCTCGAGCTTGGAAGAGTAAGCTGCCTATGAAGCCGAAAGTGTTCTTTTGGCAAGTATACCACGATAGGTTACAAACTGGGGTCACACTGGGTAGGATGAAGTGGAAAGGGAACACGAAGTGTTCAGTATGTGGGGCGCCGCCTGAAACTATCGATCATATGTTCTTTTCTTGTGCTTTAGCAAAGTTTTTTTTTCCTGGGGGGGGGGGGGGGGGGGGGGGGGCTCTTGACTGGGATCGTGCTCCAGAAAACTTGGAGGACTTCTTAGCAGTGTGGATCCCGCTGGAGTGTCAGGGATATGGGCTTAAACTCTTCCTATTTGTCACTGTTCTTTGGGTACTCTGGAACATTCGCAACAAGATTGCCATAGAGCTCAAGTTCCCAAAGACGCCGGCTGAACCTTTCTTCAAACTTGAAATCCTTTGCAGAAATGGCGTGTTCTATTGAAGGGGTCGGATCAACCAAAGCTTGAAGCACTGATGAAGCAAGTAAAAGAATGGCTAGAAGCCTTCATGACAGTAAAAGATCAGAGGCGCTAAGCGTAGATGTAACGTCGTCCCAAGCTGAAGGGTACGACGATTTCGTGTTAATCTTGTGTGCACAATCGGCACAAACATGTTTTACATATATAGTCCCCTTTACAGATATCTCCGGTTCAAACTAACTTACAATACAAGCTATATCTCTAATACAACAGACATTATGATACAACCGGAGATATCTACAAGAGTCCTATTCTGTTACAAGATACTCATTTTATCTAACATTCCTCCTCAATCTAAACTTTCTAAGTTAAGATTGCTCTTGAAATTTTCTTGTTGCCGAACCTGAAGAGGTTTTGTGAAGCCATCAGCTATTTGATCCCTTGTAGATATAAACTCGATATCAAGCAGCTTCCTGGCAACTCTTTCTCTCACAAAATGATAGTCCACTTCTATGTGTTTAGTTCTTGCATGGAACACTGGATTTGCAGACAAGTACTTGGCTCCAAGATTGTCACACCACAATTTGGCTGCCTTAGGAGTTTGAATTCCCAATTCATACATAATGTTTGTATCCACATTACTTCCACAGTAGCATTTGCTAGTGCTTTATACTCTGCCTCAGTACTCGAACGTGACACCGTTGCTTGTTTCCTAGCACTCCAAGAGACCAACTTTCTTCCTAGAAAGACCGCAAACCCTCCTGTAGAACGCCGATCATCCAAGCATACTGCCCAATCCGGCATCTGAAAAGGCATTGATCAACAGCGAGGAGGATTTACATATCTTTAAACCAATCTTAGCAGTGAGCTTCAAGTATCGAAGTATCCTTTTTACTGCCATCCAATGTATAGTTGTAGGGGCATGTAGGAACTGGCAAACCTTGTTGACTGAATAAGATATATCTGGCCTTGTCAATGTAAGATACTGTAGGGCTCCCACAACACTTCTATAATTTGTAGCATCCCTAGGTCCAAGTAGAGTACCTTCATGCAGAGACAACTTTTCTGACGTAGACAGTGGGGTAGCAACAGGTTTGCAGTCCCTCATACCGACCCTTTGTAGTACTTCATTAGTGTACTTCTCTTGAGTCAAAAGAATACCATCTTGAGTTTTATTCACCTCAATTCCAAGGAAAAACCGAAGCTCACCAAGATCCTTTAATGCGAAATCTTTAGCAAGGTCTTCTAGCAATGCAAAGGTAGCTCTTGGGCTGGAACTTGCAACAATGATATCATCCACATAAACAAGCATAAAAATAGTGATTTCCCCCTTTTTATAGAAGAACAAGGAAGTATCTGCTTTAGAGGACTTGAACCCAATCTCATGCAATTTCATACTAAGTCTCGAGTACCAAGCTCTAGGAGCTTGTTTAAGGCCATACAATGCTTTATCCAATTTACATAAACAATGTGGTACCTTTTTATCTTCATACCCAGGGGGTTGTCTCATGTACACTTCCTCTTCCAAAACTCCATGAAGAAAGGCATTTTGTACATCTAATTGTCGAAGACTCCACCCTCTAGATATAGCAATAGACAAAACAATTCTGATAGTGGCTGGCTTAACAACAGGACTAAAGGTATCTTCATAATCTATTCCATACCTTTGTTTGAACCCCTTTGCAACAAGCCGAGCCTTGTATCTGTCCAAGCTTCCATCAGCTTTCCTTTTGAGTTTATAAACCCATTTGCAGTCAATAACGTTAACACCCTTCCTTGGTGGAACTAAATGCCATGTCTTATTTTTTATTAATACTGAATATTCAGTATCCATAGCTGCTCTCCAATCTTTGTGAGTAACAGCTTCATCAAAGTTACTAGGCTCACCAGATGAAGTAAACAGACCATACTTTACCGTCCCATCCGTGTAAACTTTCTCTTTGCGAATGCCACTCTGTAGACGTGTCTTAGGGCGAGCTGGTGGTGCAGCCGGTGCCACAGATGAAGTTGGCATAGCTAATCCAGGCGAGGATGGTACAGGCGCTCCAGAGGATCCAGCCGTCGCATCGCTAATGATTGCCGGATCATTTTGTCCCCCTGCAGCGGTAGGATCCGGACGCGCGTCGTGTGCAGACTGGCGCAGGACCGTCCGCTGCCGACAACGGATCAGACGGGGGCGGTGTGGCACCCGACGATTGGCCCGCTGGTGACTCCGTTTACCGAGACTGACGATGCAGCGATCCCGGTGCAGATTCGCTGGGATTCAGCGCCGTATCTGCTCCGGTAGATGTGTTGTGCGCCCCTTCTCTTGCCTCTTCCAAATCCTCGTGATTTCCTGCAACATTTTCTTCCAAAATTTCACCAGAAACATTAGTTTGGTTAGAAGATTCAAACATGTGGTCATCTATGTGATCCGTCCTAGGAGGAAAAGGGAGGAGGTCATGTGGAAGGAGAGATATTTCGGATTTGAGACGTGCACCAGCATTGTCATGTAATTTGGCAAAGGGAAACAAAGTTTCATCAAAGACTACATCTCTAGATATGTAGACCCTTCCGGTTGCAACCTCAAGACATTTAAAA
Organism: Urochloa ruziziensis; assembly: GCA_015476505.1. Classification (NCBI taxonomy): domain Eukaryota; kingdom Viridiplantae; phylum Streptophyta; class Magnoliopsida; order Poales; family Poaceae; genus Urochloa; species Urochloa ruziziensis. Next base: position 5,932,237 of record CM027120.1, on the reverse strand, counting down.
CCTTTATGATGTTGGCTGTAGCCCAAGAATACACATTGCTTGGATCGAAACTCAAGCTTATGTTTGTTATATGGTCGAAGATTAGGCCAACATGTGCATCCAAAAGTTCGAAGCGAGGAGTACTCAGGTTTTTAGTGAAAAAGACGCTCTAGAGGAGTCTCAAACTAGATCACCTTACTAGGAATCCCATTGATGAGAAAAACAGCGGAAAGAAACGCTTCGTCCCAAAACTTTAGAGGCATAGAGACGTGTGCAAGAAGAGCTAGGCCAACTTCTACAATGTGACGGTGCTTGCGCTCTGCTGCACCATTCTGTTGATGTGCATAAGGACATGAAACATGATGGGAGATGCCTATCTTTTCAAAAAAAGTGTGAAGTTTTTGGTATTCTCCACCCCAGTCGGTTTGAACAACTATAATTTTTCTGTCAAAGAGTCTTTCAACCAAGCTTTGGAACTCATGGAATTTCTGAAACACTTCGGATTTATGTTAAGAAAGTAGACCCAAGTGAATTTACTATAATCATCAATGAAACTAACATAATATTTTCTTCCTCCAATAGAATTTGGGTGCAGGACCCCAAACATCCGAATAAACAAGTTCCAAAGGAAAACGAGAGGTACTAAAGGACCTAGGATAAGGTAGCTGATGACTCTTTGCTTTTTGACAAGCATCACAAACCGACTCATGACTATCATCTAATAAACAAGGTAAATTATTGCCACTGACAGCTCTAGTGACAATGGGATAAGCTGGGTGACCCAGACGACTATGCCACCGTGAGATCGATGGCTTGACTGCTCCAAACGCCTGCTTGACTGAACAAATTGAAGGAAGAGGGTAAAGTCCATTGTGGCATCTCCCTTTAAGGATCGTGTTCCTCGTTGCTTGATCCTTAACAAGAAAATAATTAGGATGGAATTCAAGAAAAGCTGAATTATCTTTAGCAAGGCGATGAACAGAGACAAGATTTTTTGTAGCTTGTGGTACATGTAGGATATTTTTCAGATGCAAATCTCTAGAGTAGGACGGAACAATAGCATGACCAACATGTTTAATCTCCATACCTGTGCCATTTGCCGTGTGGATGTGGTCGCCTCCATTGTACTTGTCACGAGCCGACAGGTTCTCCAAGTTGCTTGTGACATGATGACTTGCACCTGAGTCAGCATACCAATTGGTATCCACACTGTACGCAGCAGCAACTAGCCTCTCGTCCGCGACGTAGTCCTCGTCGAAGCGATGCCATCACTCAGTGGCAAGATGCCCTTTTTTGAAGCAAACTTGACAGAGAGGCCGACTATCAGAGGAACTCCCGGCCGAGCGCTGCTTGTTGTTGTTGTAGTTGGGGCGTGATTGTTGTTGTTGATTACCGCGGCCACGGCCAAAGCCGCCACGGCCATCACGCCCTCGGTTGGAGCCGCTGCCACGACCCCCGGAGGAGCCTCGTCCTCCTTTGCTGGCGATGTTGGTCGATGCACTGGATCCATCTTGAAGTTCGAGTCGATTCTCGAAACTGAGCAGCTGGGAGTAGAGCTCAGAGATCGAGATCGGCTCCACCCTTGAGACAAGCGTCGACACCAACGGGTTATACTCAGAGTCGAGCCCGTTGATGATGTAGGCCACCACTTCTTCATCATCTAGCGGCTTTCCAGACACTACCATCTCATCTGCAAATCCTTTCATCTTACCATAGTATTCTGAAATTGACATAGTACCTTTTTTGGTTGTCGTGAGTGCAAGGCGCACGTTCACCGACCGTGCCCTAGTCTGGGCGGTGAACATACTCTCGATGTTGCGCCAAGCTTGGGCGGCCGTCTCTGCGGTCGCAATCTGCGTGAGAACATCCTTCCCTACGCTTGAGAAGATTAGCCCGAGAACCTGTTGATCTTGGGCATACCACTCCTCATGTGCCGGGTTTGGCACCTTGACGATCTTGCCGTCGGACTGCTTCTCGTCGATCTCCACTGGAGGGGCACCGATCTTGTCGGTGACGAAACCTTCCATCCGTACGCCACGTATGGCAGTGAGGATCTGCGCTTTCCATAGCGCACGATTGCTCTTGCTCAGCTTCTCTGTGATCTGAACACCGAGCAGAGGGTTGGAGATCGCAGAACTTGACGCCATGGATCTTCTTCTAAGCTCTGATTACCATGTAAAAGATCAGAGGCGCTAAGCGTAGATGTAACGTCGTCCCAAGCTGAAGGGTACGACGATTTCGTGTTAATCTTGTGTGCACAATCAGGCACAAACATGTTTTACATATATAGTCCCCTTTACAGATATCTCCGGTTCAAACTAACTTACAATACAAGCTATATCTCTAATACAACAGACATTATGATACAACCGGAGATATCTACAAGAGTCCTATTCTGTTACAAGATACTCATTTTATCTAACAAAAGACGCAAGACAATCTGCCTGATGAGAGTCTATTTTGATTTCAGTACTTTGCTTGTAGTACAGAGGATGTCTGTCTTTTCTTTTCTCAGTGTGGCGTTATGTAAAACTGGTATCCCCCAGTCTAAACAACTGTACCCAAACATTTTGCTTTCTATAAAAACAGGGGTAACCCTTATTCAAAACAAAAAAAAAAACTCTGCACCTCACCTTCCTGTGACTACAAGTTATATTCCGGTGCCATCTTGTTGCCGACTACTGGGCCAGTTGACACCAGAGTTCCTGAATATAGCAGCGCGCTCCATCGCCAGCATGTGTGATTAGTTACTTGGTTTATAATAACCTTTTGTACGTAAACTCTACTACTCGACTATACTGATAATTACAGCTCGTGGTTGTGTCCTGAAATGAACCTGCACCACGCATCATTGCATAATGTATGAACCCCGCGCTTGTTCTGTCTTCCACCATGTCTAAGATGGAAACGCCAAGCCACAGCCTCGAACATGGAAATAAGCTTGGGCTGTGGTTGACGAGAAGCAGAGGGAAGAGGGGGAAAACGCTTGTTCTGTCTTCCACCATGTCTAAGATGGAAACGTGGGCTGTGGTTGACGAGAAGCGGAGGAATATAGAAGAAAAGAAGAAGAAAGAGATGAGATGCCAGGTAGTCAGCCACAGAAGCAACAAGAAGTGACATGATTGCCACATGGAAAATAACAGGGCCAATAGCACTTTCCGGCTCATCTGGCCAACTCAGATATTGGGTATATAAATCACATCAGCGGAAACAAAGGTAATAACTATAACCCAACTTATTGATAATATTATCCAATAAGTTACATGTACAACATGCCAGACAGCCACAGGACAAGTGAAGTAGAGTCTCATTGCACAAATGTTTCAGTGATTGCAACTTCAAAAGCACATAAGAGTTAGCTAGCCACGATGAAATACTACTGTAGGGAGATAGATTGTGGTTTGTTGGGCGATCCACAACGATTCTTCAAACCGGAAGTGCCACACAGTTGCCATGAGTTCAAGCATTCTCTCTGACTAAGGCTTTCGATTCCTGGACGGCGTCACCAAGCTCCAGATCTTTCAGTAACGATTGGTCCCTGACCACAGGAAAAGCAAAATAAAAACTCTGTCAACACACAATCCAATACTAGTAGCTGTAATAAAAATGAACACTAGATAAAATGTTTATAGTCAACTTAGTTCAAGGTTGAAGCACAACTTCTTTGCTGCACATTTTCAGAAATGAGTACTAATCTGTCCAAGCAAGGCACACTTCTATCTGAACATAACTCTTCTATATCTGTGGTTTCATAAGCAGGCACACTTCTGATCATTTGGCTGATTCTATAAGTTGTTTAACTCTTTTCCAATCTATTGACAAGGATGATCATGTGGCAGACTAACCATGTTATAAGAAGACAAGGTCGTATATAGGTCACTCAAGCAATCAAATCATCGAGATTATACTGCAATCTGTCACGAGATACCACTAACGATTCGATTTGTTGGTCATTTGACAGGCATGTAGATAAGTCTGCCTGTAGTTCACCAAATCGAGCATGATGCCATGACAATTAAGCTAACGATGACCGTTAAACTACATCTACTAGGTATGTATAGCAGCAACTAAACATCGTCAGCTCATGTGAGACTAGCGGTTTTAGCGATGAAACATATCACTGGTTGGAGGTTTGACAAGAGCAGAATTAATTTTCCGCAGTTACCTTGGCATGATATCCTTGCGGCGTGCGTTGACAGCAAGAATGTACCCGAAGAACGCCGCCATGGCCATCATCTCCAACCCAAAGTAGTAGGCAAAGAACCAGGAGTCCAGCAGGCCACAGAATATGCTGGGCGCGCAGGATGCAAGGTAGTAGCAGAGGAGGCGCTTCATGAACTCATTGGAGACGACAGCTTCGTGCAGCAGGTAGTGGTTAATGATGATAGCCCAGAAGTAGAGGATCCACCAGATCAGGACCGAGAGCTCGAGCACGAGCAGGAATTGGCTGTCCTCTCCGTAGAAGGGGAAGAAGACCAGCCACACCACGCGCGCGGCCAGGAAGAGCGTCGTCAAGCTCGACATGGCGACGCAGTGGACGAGGGTCAGCTGCTGGCCCTCGCTCCGGCTGGGCGGGGTGCGTGCGGCAGCCTCGTCGGCGGCCAGCTCGCTGCCGGTGTGGATGCGGTACTCCGCGAGCGCGTAGCCGAGCAGCACCGCGGCCCAGGCCGTGCTCAGGTGCGCGACGGCCATCCCCGCGGCCGGCCCGACGAGGCCCGCGGCGGTGTAGGCCAGCGTGGCGCCGTACGAGACGCGGAAGAAGACGCCGGCGGCGCCCATGGTGCGCGCGAAGGTGTAGATCCAGAAGCAGAGGTAGGAGCACAGGAGCAGCGAGACCGTCCACACGACGGAGGAGGAATGCCGCAGGCGCAGCTGCTGCTGCAGCAGCAGCAGCAGCTCGGTCTCCTCCGCCGCGGGCGCCGTCGCCACCGCTAAAGCGGAAGCGGAAGGGGGTGCTGGGAGCCGGCACAGCAGGACGGCGGCGAGAGGGACGAAGAGTAGAGACACCAGGAGCATGCCGGCGAGGGCCATGTTGCGCAGGCCGCAGGTGTAGTTGTAGCGGCGCCACAGCACCGGATCGAGCCCTGCGGGGCACACCTCCGCGTCGATGTCGATGTAGATGTCGGCTTCGTCCTTGGCCATCTCGCCGGAGCAGCTGCGGCGAAGACAAGGGTCGGATCGAAGGGTGGCTTCGGCTTTGGAGCGAGGGAGGGGATCGGCAGGGGAAGATAAGAGCAAGGGGCAAAGCTGTGTGTTCGATTTGGGGACGGAATCGGATCCGGGGAAGGGGAACACCGAACACGGCCTTTGCTTTCCTTATACTCAACCTTTCCCCACTTCTCCTCCTTCATCAATAAAAACAAAACAAACTTTCCCCCTTCATTTCTTCGGTCTTCATATAATACATAATTTCATTATTCGTTATTTCTAATATTATAGACAAGACACGAAGTTATCTTGAAAACAAAGTATATATGGTTTTGTCTAAATCAAACTCATTTCTAGCTAGTTTTTTTAATCTCATTCAAAAAAATGATGACAATCTTTCCCTACAAGTTTTATTCTAGCTAGATGGATAATAACTACACAACTAGTTGGTTCAGCTTACCCGCAAAAAAAAAGTTGGTTGAACCTATCTATTTCCAGCTCATAAATTGGATCCAAATTAAATAGACCCTATTATTTCATTAGGTAACCAAAACAACTGTTAGGGCTAAAATAATTTAATGGTTACAAAGAGTCAATTTTACCCTCTCACCAATCAGTATATTTTTTTTTCCTACAACTCCAATAAGCCCTGTTCGCTTGACTTATTATCCCAACCCAACGGATTATTCTACTCATATAATACTATTGAGCCAGTATTTTTCTCTCAGACTTTTTAGGCCAGCACCGCGGCCCAGGCCGTGCTCAGGTGCGCGACGGCCATCCCCGCGGCGGTGTAGGCCAGCGTGGCGCCGTACGAGACGCGGAAGAAGATGGCGGCGGCGCCCATGGTGCGCGCGAAGGTGTAGATCCAGAAGCAGAGGTAGGAGCACAGGAGCAGCGAGACCGTCCACACGACGGAGGAGGAATGCCGCAGCAGCAGCTCGGTCTCCTCCGGCACAGCAGGACGGCGGCGAGAGGGACGAAGAGTAGAGACACCAGGAGCATGCCGGCGAGGGCCATGTTGCGCAGGCCGCAGGTGTAGTTGTAGCGGCGCCACAGCACCAGATCGAGCCCGGCGGGGCACTCCTCCGCGTCGATGTCGATGTAGATGTCGGCTTCGTCCTTGGCCATCTCGCCGGAGCAGCTGCGGCGAAGACAAGGGTCGGATCGAAGGGTGGCTTCGGCTTTGGAGCGAGGGAGGGGATGGGCATATAATACATAATTTCATTTCTTCGGTCTTCATATAATACATAATTTCATTATTCGTTATTTCTAATATTATAGACAAGACACGAATATGTTATCTTGAAAACGATGTAGTATATATGGTACTTTAAGACACTGTAATGGTACTTTAAGACACGTAAATCGCTTTGATTCCTTAATTATTGGATGTGCCAACGGTTAAATTAATCAGGTTCAACTAGGCGTGGAGGTTACTGACGCCATTCAAAGAGCCGCTGGTGAATTGGTGTCCTTCATGGACAACGGCGTCTCGCCGGAGGGACGAGGCCGATGGATGCTTCGGAGAACGAGCACTCTTGGAAATTAAAGCCGACCTTAGCCGCATGTCCCTACGCTAACTCCACGTCCATGGACGCCATCGTTGTCCTCGTCCCAGCTGCCCGCTCCGTGCACTACCTCTTCGTTCCGAGACCAATCTGACCGTGCAGCAAGAGTAGCGTCAAGCGTACAAATGTATTGTAGAATTACATACTATGCCCTCATTGTAGAAATTGGTAAACGTGGTTGCCAAGCTCGGCTTCCCCACGGTTGCATGTTATATAGGCTGAATATTACAAGAGTTTGATAGGTTTACAATCTTGTTATACAAGGCAAGACTCTATCTCTAATTCTCTAACAAACCGAAACATATAAGATAAACTTGTTACAAGATATATTCTAACAGCCTCCCTCAATCTAAACTTCTTTCATTCTAAGATTTAGATTGCCTTTGAATTCCTCAAGCTTCCTCACAGGTAAAGCTTTGGTAAAACCATCTGCTAATTGATCAGTAGTTGAAACAAACCGTACTTGAAGTTGCTTCTTGATGACACGTTCTCGAACAAAGTGAAAATCAATTTCAATATGCTTTGCCCTTGCATGAAACACTGGATTTGCTGAAAGATAGGTGGCACCTAAATTATCACACCATAAGCATGGTGGTTGACCAAGTACAATTCCTAATTCTGCAAGCAAGGCTTCCATCCAAATCAACTCTGCAGTAGCATTTGCCATAGATTTATACTCAGCCTCTGTACTAGACCTTGAAACTGTAGCTTGTTTTCTAGCACTCCATGAAATCAAATTTGGTCCTAGAAAAACAGCAAATCCCCCTGTTGATCTCCTATCATCAACACTTCCTGCCCAATCTGCATCTGAGAATGCACTTAACAGAAACACCGACGACTTCTGTATATATAAGCCAATTGCAGCCGTGGCTTGCACATACCTAAGTATCCTTTTTACTGCTGTCCAATGAACTGTCGTAGGTGCATGTAAAAACTGACAAACTTTGTTAACAGAGTAGGCTAAATCTGGTCTAGTAAGAGTAAGATATTGCAATGCTCCAACTATACTTCGATAACGTGTACTATCATCTGATGAAAGCAACTCCCCATCATATAATGAAAGTTTCTCTGAAGTTGACAGCGGAGTTGGTGACGGCTTACATTTAGTCATACCTGTTCTTGACAAAATTTCATGCGCATACTTCTCTTGAGACAATATCAAACCTCCTTTGCTTCGTTGTACTTCTATCCCTAAAAAGTAATGCAAGTCACCAAGATCTTTTAAAGCAAAGTCAGCTCTTAGGTCTTGCAATAACGCATCAACTGCCTGTTGACTTGAACTTGTTACAATAATGTCATCAACATAAATAAGCATATAAATCACATCCCTCCTTTCTGATAGATGAAAAGTGATGTATCTGACTTAGATGCAGAGAACCCAAGATCAAAAAGTTTAGAGCTCAACCTATCATACCAGGCTCTTGGAGCTTGCTTCAACCCATAGATTGCTTTATCAAGACGACATATCAATGATGATGAATTAGCTCTTTCAAAGCCTGGAGGTTGTCTCATATATACCTCTTCTTCCAGAACACCATGCAAAAACGCATTCTGAACATCCAACTGTCTAAGACACCATCCTCTTGAGATAGCAACAGATAGTACAAGCCTCACAGTAGCTATTTTAACAACAGGACTGAATGTGTCCTCATAATCAATGCCATAGCGTTGACGAAAACCCTTAGCTACTAGTCTAGCTTTGTATCTATCAATTGAACCATCTGATTTCTTCTTAACTTTGAAAACCCATTTGCAATCAATCACATTTATTCCTTTCTTTGCTTCTACTAGATGCCAAGTCTTATTTTTGAGGAGTGCATCATACTCATCCTGCATAGCTTGCTTCCATTTAGGATCACCAAGTGCTTCCTGCAAGTTTTGCGGTTCTCCTGTTGCACAAAAATTCCCATATCGTACTGTTCCATCCGTGTACTTCTTTGGCTTAACAATACCAGACCGCAACCTGGTTTGCCGTGGAACAGGTACTGGAGAAGAAACAGCTGGTGAAGGATCAATAACAGCTGGAGAAGAAGAACCTGGGGGTGTCGAGTTTACAGAAGATCCAGTCGACGTAGAAGATCCGGAGGAGGCTGTCTGCCTGGATCCAGCCGCACCTGAGGCGTCGGCACGCGTCGATGGAGGAGTGGCGGCTTCAGACGCGGTGGGGGCATTCAGGCGCGCGCGATTCTTCTGCCCCCCCACGCGGCGCGTGCTGATGGGTTCCCGCAGGGCCGGAGGTGTCCGGGGCAGAGGGAGCTGTCGGCGGATCGGCATTGGATCGCCCGCCAGATTCCGCGGGCCCCGCGCGATCAGCATCGGATCGGACGCCAGGATCCTCTGTGCATTGCGGAGGTAGCCCGCTAGGGGCTGTAAACTCCGTTTCTTCTGCAGATTGTTCCTGTTCATCTCCACTGAAATCTGAGTTAGCAGCATTAGTAATATTTGAATCAGTACAACCTACACCCCCTTGACTGTGTAAATGATCAGGAAGCAACACAATATCTTTTCGAAGTTGAGCCCCAGCATTCGGATTAAGATGTGCAAAAGGAAAGTAGCCCTCATCAAAAACGACATCTCGTGAGATATAAAGACGTCCAGAGGATATATCCAGGCATTTAAAACCTTTATGCATTGAGCTATATCCTAAGAAAGCACATCGAGTAGATCGAAAAGATAACTTTCGATTATTATAGGGTCTTAGGTTAGGCCAACAGGCACAACCAAATATGCGTAAAGAAGAATAATCCGGTTTTTCTTTAAGCAAGCGCTCGGTTGGTGACTCAAGATTGATGACTCTACTGGGGAGAATATTTATGAGATGTGTTGCTGTTAGGAAGGCCTGATCCCAATATTTCAAAGGCATGGAAGCATTTGCAAGGAGAGCAAGTCCTACTTCAACAATATGGCGATGCTTTCTCTCTGCAGCGCCATTCTGTTGATGAGCGTGAGGACAGGACACACGATGAGTGATGCCAATTTTCTGAAAAAGAGAGTTTAGACCCTCGTACTCACCACCCCAGTCTGATTGGATGGCTAAAATTCTCTTGTTGAATTGTCTTTCTACCAAACTTTGGAAGTTTTGGAAAACTTGAAAAACGTCTGATTTCTTTTTGAGAAGGTAGATCCAAGTGTATTTGCTGAAATCATCTATGAAGCTAACATAGTAGGTATGGCGGCCAATGGATGTTGGAGCTGGGCCCCAAACGTCAGAGAAAATCAAATCAAAAGGGGATTCAGAGACACTATTGGATTTAGAATAAGGTAACTGATGACTCTTGGCCATTTGACATGAATCACACACCGACTCAACTTTTTCATTAGCACACGGAAGCTTATTACTACTAAGAACATGTTCGACAATAGGAAGAGCTGGATGCCCTAGACGACTATGCCATCTAGAAGTGGATGGCTTATTGACTCCATAAACTTGCTTCTCTGAAACTTGGCTTGGGGATTGCGCTACTAGAGGATAGAGACCGCCATGAGATCTACCTTGATGAAGGATTTTCTTCGTTTCCTGATCCTTAATGAGAAAGAAGTCAGGGTGAAACTCAAGAAAGACATGATTATCACGAGCAAGCTTATGAACAGAGACAAGATTTTTACTAGCACTAGGAACATGGAGAACATTGCGAAGGTGTAAGTCTTTACTAGGGGTGTGTATAGTTGTATGACCAATATTACTAATGCTCATACCTGTTCCTCCAGCTGTGTGGACTTGATCACGTCCGGTGTACTTGTCTCTGACAGTCAGCTTCTCAAGTTCTCCGGTGATATTGTCTGTGGCACCACTGTCAACATACCAGTTAGTGTCATAGCCATACCCGGATGTAGCTGCTCCTGCGGTCTTGGATGCTTGTGGATAATCTTCATCTTCATCATAGCGATACCAGCATCTCCAAGCCTCATGACCTGTTTTCTTACAAATTTGACAAACCGCCCTAGCGGTCTGTTTTTCTCCTTGCTTGGGCATACTTGCACCCAAGTTGTTTTGGCCGCCATGGCCACGACCAGTACCTCCACGCCCTCCACCATTGCGTCCACGCCCGCGGTTATTCCCACGGTTACGAGAGCTACCTCGTCCACGACTTGCAGAATTTGCAGACGACTGAAACTGGCCTCCGTCTTGGTACAGCTCGAGTCGTTGATCATAAGACAACAATAACGAGTAGAGATCATCAACAGAGATTGGATCTGATCGACCCATTAAAGATGCAACAAAGGGATGATAATCATAGTCAAGACCACTAAAATATGAGCCACCACCTCGCTGTCATCTACAATCTTTCCAGCAGTGGCGAGCTCATCCTTGATTGATCTCATCTTGTTGACGTAGGCCGTAGAGGTTTGGTTTCCCTTCTTCATGGTGGAGAGCTGAAGAAGTAGATTAGTCACACGAGATCTTGTTCGCGCTGAGAACATGGTCTCTAGCGCCTTCCATGCTTCAGCAGATGAAGTCACGGTCGCCACCTGTCCAAGAACTTCCTTGGTGATGGAGTTCAGCAGGTAGCTCAGCAGCTGTTGATCCTTGGCTAGCCATGAGTCGTACTCAGGGTTGGGAACAGTCTGCTTGTTGTTGTCCTTCTCGATCTCCAAGGTCTTGGGAGGTGCGGTGTAAGTTCCTTCAAGGATCCCTACAAGCTGCGCACCTCTAACCGCCGGGAGGAATTGAGCTTTCCATAGCAGATGGTTGTCTCGTGTAAGTTTTTCCGAGACAGAGCCAAGCTGCAACGGCGCTAGGGTCGAGGAGGACGCCATAGATGGCTTTAGATCTTTGTGGATGTATTTTGGGAAGAAGATGCTCTGATTACCATGTAGAAATTGGTAACGTGGTTGCCAAGCTCGGCTTCCCCACGGTTGCATGTTATATAGGCTGAATATTACAAGAGTTTGATAGGTTTACAACCTTGTTATACAAGGCAAGACTCTATCTCTAATTCTCTAACAAACCGAAACATATAAGATAAACTTGTTACAAGATATATTCTAACACTCATTACAACTTTTTCCTGGAAATTAGGGCAGAAATCGTACGAACTGCCTAGACAGAAAATGGAGTACCAAGGATATATAATCTAGGAGGATAATCACCAAAGAAAAAGGAAGCATCTTTCCGAAAAAAAGAGAGATAATTTGGAAATAATGTAGGCACAGTAGTTCATACAGTACGGAGTATGCCTCTAGAGGGGGAGGGAGAGAGAGTGAGAGACTGCTGAATTCCTCTGGCCTGGTCTCGGTAGGAATGCCAAAGCCAAAAAAATCAACCTTTCGCATGGCTCGCAGAGTCGCAGTTAATGCTTGTGCCTCCTGTCCTGTCCCGCGTGCAGCTGCCTGGCGAGACGGCTGTCTATGTCATGCGTCATGCAGTCCTCGGGTTGCCAGTAGCCTCTGATCTCGTGAACCGCCCGTGATGGTTCATTCAGGCATTATCGTTCGACTACACAGTAAGCTGGCGTTTGCAAACAGAGAGACTAATTTAGCATGGGTTACGTCGAATCTTCAGATGCTAACTAAAAAGATTAAATATACGCTAATAATAAAACTAATTACACACATGAAGGCTAATTCGGGAGACGAATTTATTAAGCCTAATTATATTCAATGCAACAAATGTCTACTACAGCACTCATTATCAAATCATAGCCTAATTAGGCTTAAAAGCAGTATTTTGTAGCGGAGTTAAAGTCCAGTCGACTTTTTCGCTGGTGGAGCAATTACCAATGTTTACTATAACATCCAAGGTGCTATTTACCAATCGACTTTTTCGCTGCTGGAGCAGAGTCGAGAATGGTACTCCGTAGTTGTTACAGCCCAGTAGCTCCAATTCTTTTCGGACTCTAGAAGCCAGCATCGCCGAGCCAAACGAAACCTGTCGATTAGTAGGGTTCACATAAAAAATAGTAGGGTTCACACAAAAAAAGGTAGTTGTCCTCTTGTCCGTTCCCCATCGTGCTAGCAGGCTCGATATTTTATTAGCTTCGGTTCGGCTTCTCTGCAGCATCCGATCTTGCCCGAAGACACCGAGCATCTGAACCGTGCAATGGGCATGGTTCGCCCGAACAACTCACAGTTTGCTTTTTCAACACCGCTAAGCTGCTCTAATGGATCGAACTTCAAATTTGAGCCTATCCAACTATCGTACAACTTCCTATCTTTTTGCGCATTAGTTCCAACCAAACTCTCATATTTACTGCCATATCTTTCACACATCATTTATATAACTTATGAGCTTAGGTTTGTTTGAGCGTTATATGCTCTACACTCAGGTGTGTCCTTGAAATAAAGATAGAAGCTGAAGCAGACGTCATTTCCACTGATCCGCGTAGCAAGGCCAAGGACGGCCACAAAAGCTGACAGACATGGCATGGAAGAAGCCCGGGAGTGCACGTGTTCGAGGATGTGAAGGTCGGCATCTTTCTCCTCTCATTCATGTTCGTTGGGCTCGTGGTTTGGGCTCTGTGCCGCTCCGGCGGCAAACCGCCGATGCCTTCCATTTGGAGCCTCTCCCTGCTCGTCTGCGGCTACCTCGCCTGCTAGATTGGTGCCCTATCGGGGGCGTGAGCGCCAACACCGGGGTGGCTTCCATCTTCGCTGTAGCATTGTGCATGGCATGGTTCTTCAAGTGCTATCTCCCCATGTACATGCACGGTGTGAACAAGATGAGGGAGTAGCAGATCAAGCAAGTCAAAAAAATTCATGTACACGACATTGTACGCATGTGTTCGAAGTGTATGTAATTGCACTGCTGGTGCCTTTATGAAATTGTCGATCAACTATAGTTAACCTAGGGCCTACGAAGCTATGAAGATAGTAAAAAGGGATAGCATGTAACTCATGCGACAGGAGTCAGTACTTCGTGCGCCCTAGCAGAAGATAGGGTTATTCTCATTAGCAAAACATGGAATTGAACGCTCGACGCTCATGCGTTTTTGATCTCGTGCCGCCAATGATTTATGTACTAGTTTGCCGCTGATGAAGACATGAAATACTTCGTATCATATTGGAGTTGAACTTATACGTATTTTCAAACATTTCCAAAAAGGCTACATTTTCCAAACTTACCCGAGGTTTCAGATTTTAGGGACTTTCTATGTCTTGATCCAGCCATGCTTATAAGAGAAAAGGTTGCCCCGACAGGATCGGTCGAGTCAGTCTTTGAAGATATAAAATTCAAAATAAAGATGAAAGTTGAAGCTACCGTCGTTTCCACCGATCAGCATAGCAAGTCCAATGACGGCCACAAAGATGACAGACATGTCAAGGAAGAATCCGGGGAACACATGTCCGAGGACGTTGAGGTCAGCCTCTTTCTCCTCACGTTCGTATTCGCTGGGCTCATGGAGAGCAACCCACTGATGACCACCGTTTGGATCTTTTCGCTGCATGTCTGCGACTACCCCACCTACTGGACCTGGCGTGCCCTCAGGGGCAGGCGCATGCGGCGTGCTATTTTGTATGTTGTACACATGCTAATTAGCTTCATTGTGACGCATCGCATGAGCACCGACGCCAGGGAGGCTGCCATCTTCATCGTGGCGCTGTGCATGGCAGGGTTTTTCAGGTACTATCTCGCTGTGTACACGCACGGCATGAACAAGAAAAGCTGGTAGCAGATTGAATAAGTCAAAAAATTCATGTACACCATGATGTACGCATGCGTGCAAAATCTATGCAATTGTGTTGTCGGTGTCTTTATAAAATTACTGATCAACTTCTATTAACCGTAGGCCTAGGAAGCTACAAATATGGTATAAAGGAAATAAGATAGCTTGTACTTCATCTCGCCTTCTTGCCTCCTCAATGAATGCTTGACGCTTGTGCATTTGTAATCTCATGCCGCTCATGATTTATGTACTATTTTGTTGCTCATGAAGACATGAAGTTCGACATGAAGTGCGTAGTTTGTGTCGGATTCGAGTTGAACTTGTACGCATTTCCAAACATTTCCAAAATGGCTACATTGTCCAAACATAGCCAAAGTTTTAGGTTTTAGACACTTCCATGTCTCGATCTAGCCATACATATAAGAGAAAGGGTCGCCCACGAGAGGATTGATCGAGTTAGTCTTTAAAGATAAAATTTGAAATAAAGATGCAAGCTAAAGCAGCCGTCGTTTCCACTGATCCGCGTAGCAAGGCTAAGGACGGCCGCAAAGCCAACAGACATGGCAAGGAAGAAGCTAGGAAGCACATGTTTGAGGACACAGAGGCCGACCTCTTCCTCCTCTCTTTTGTGTTTGCTAAGCTCCTGCCGCTGGCGTTGTGCTGAGCTGGCAGCGATCCACAGGTGACCGCCGTTTGGATGCTTTTGCTACTCGTCTGCGACAACCTTAGCTGCTGGATCAGTGCACTCTCAATGACAAGTACGTGTGTCGTGCTGTTTCCCGTCTTGTAAGCCATGCTGGCCAGCTTCGCCATGACGAATTGCGTGAGTGCTGGTGCTAGGGTGGTCGTCATCGTCATCGTGGAGTTGTGCATGGCAGGGTTCTTTGGGTATTATCTCACTGTGTTCACCCACAGCATGAACAAGACGAGCAGATAGCAGATTAAGCAAGTCAAACAAATTTGTGTACACGACGATGTACGCATGTGTGCAAAGTGTACACAGTTGTGTTGTCAGTGTCTTTATGGAATTACTGATAAACTCCAGTTAACTTGAGGCCTATGTGGCTACGATGACAGTATAATGGAAATAAGATAGCATGTTATGCATGCGATAGGAGTGAGAGTGCTAATAGTAACTCCTCCCACCGTAGCAGAAGATAGGGTTATTTTTTAGCAAAAATCTAGTATCAAAACTTCCATCGCATCTTCTTGCCTCCCCAATGAATGCTCAATGCTCGTGTGTTTGAGATCTCATGTCACCAATGATTTATGTATTGGTTTGCCACCGATGAAGACATGAAGTACTTATTGTCGAATTCAAGTTGAACTTATATGCATTTGCAAACATTTCTAAAATGGCTACATTTTCCAAACTTACCCGAGGTTTCAGATTTTAGACTGACACTTCATGTCTCGATCCAGCCAAGCTTATCAGAGAAAAGGCCACCCACAAAAGGATTGATCAAGATGGTCTTTGAAGAAAATGGCTTAATAGCCATTTTAGTCCTCAAACTTTGATCAGAGGCTCAGTTTAGTCCTTGAACTAACAAAAGGCCAATTTAGACCCTAAACTACTATTTCTAATCCAATCTAGTCCCCATTCCTAGGTGGCATGCCATGTTAGCAAGCTACATCAACTTTTCTCATGTGACACGCACAGAAATGACTAAATTGCCCTCCATATTTTCTGAAAACAATGCATGCACTAGGGACTTTAATTTGGACTTCACTTGTGATCAGTAAATAAAGCAATAATATAATGCGAAGACATTGTCTCGTGCATTCATTGAAATACTTCCATAGTTCCACTGTGGTCTAGGATCAATCTTCAGTTAATGGCATCGATTAGATAGCCAGGACATGCATGCATAGTCGTCCGGATCATCATACAGTCGCACACTCCTCTCCTAGTGAAGAACCACAAATGGCATGACATATATTACTTTAGTTGCACATATCTGATCTGTGCGCCTGTTATCTTGGAACTACATAGCAATAGCAGAAACATTTCTACGACGTGATTCCAGGAGCCTTGGAAGGCTAGACTGCTATTGATGTTAGAATGGTGTGGTATGGAGGGCACTTTGGACATTTTTTGTGTGGCATGCTATACTAGCTGGTGTGGCATGCTGATGTGGCACATCACCAAAGATTAAGGACTAGAATGGACCAGAAATAATAGTTCAGGGACTGATTTGGACCTTTAAATAGTTTGAGGTCTAAAATGAGCATCTAAGCAAAGTTTGAGGACCAACACGGCTATTAAGCCAAGAAAAATATATTTGTAATAAAGATGGAAGCTGAATCAGCCATCGTTTCCACCGATCCATGTAGTAAGGCTAAGGATGGTCGCAAAGCCAACAGACATGGCAAGGGAGAAGCCGGGGAGTGCATGTCCGAGAATGTGGAGGTTGGCCTCGTCTTCCTCTCGTTCGTGTTTTCTTTGCTCGTGGTGTGGGTGCTTTTTCGCGTCGGTGACGTCCCCTAGTGACCATAATTTGGAGGCTTTAACTACTCATCTGCAGCTACCTCACCTGCTAGATGGGTGCACTCTCAGGGGCGGCCGTGCGTGTTGTGCTACTATGCGCCTCTGCCTCGTATGCCTCGCCGGCCATCTTTGGTGTGCCGTTGTGCATGGCAGGGTTCTTCGGTTCTTCGGGTACTATGTCACTATATAAACACACAATATGAATAAGATGAGCGGGTAATAGATCAAGCAAGTCAGCAATTTTTTTATACATGACGATGTACACATGCATGTAAAGTTTATGCAATTGCATTGCCATTGTCTTTTTGGAATTACCGATCAACTCTAGTTAACCTAAGGCCTACGAGGCTACGACAGCAGTAAAAAGGAAATGAGAGAGCATGTAACTCAAGTGACAGGAGTGAGAGTGCTAATTAGTTCTTCGTGCACCCTAGCAGAAGATAAGGTTATTCTTTCGCAAAATTTGGTATTGAAACTTCCATCTCGCCTTCTTGCCTCCTCAATGAATGCTCGACGCTCGTGCATTTGTGATCTCGTGTCACCAATGATCTATGTACTAGTTTGCTGACGATGATCAGAGACATGAAGTACTTCGTGTCGGATTCAAGTTGATGTGGGAATTGGAACACCTAACATGAGGGCTTCTCATTGTGCAGAAGTGAGATGAGAACTCGGTCAGAGAGGATTTTTGTGCTTTTAACACTCAAAAGAAGATAGGATTGAGGTGAGAGGCCCATTAGAGATACCCTTAATTAACAAGAATTTTCCTTCATTATTCTTCCCTGAACAAGAACATACATGCACTACATTGATCAGTCATCATCCAATACATGATATATGTTACCCACATAAAATCTTAGAGCAAGATCAATAATAGAGTCTAAGGGGTTGTTTGGATCTTTAGGTGCTAAAATTTAGTCCTAAAATGAAGCTGCTAAAGTTAGTACCTCAGTTTCGTTCCTAGTGCTAAAAGAGACAAAAGAAACTTTAATGAGGTGCACAATGACCATTTTGCCCCTTAGTGGGAAGCGAGACAACGCGGGGTTTGGTGAGTAATAAGGGACAGGGGTGGAAAATCCAACACTTTAGCACCAATTTGGGTGCTAAAGATCTCACCCCACTTTAGCACTTTTTAGCACCTCTAGTTTTGTTCTTTAGCACTTTAGCACATGGAACCAAATACCCCCTAAGTGCTTGGCTATAAGCTAAGATGTAAGAGCATCTCCAGCAGATTGAAAAAACCAATCCTCTTTCCCCATATCCAACCATAAAAGGGATTGAGGTGGGAAAAAAAGTGGCTCGGCAGATTGAGAAAACGATCCTTTCCCTATATATATATATTTTTTTTTCTCAACCCTTTTATTCTCCTCCTCTCCCCTTCCTTTTCTCAATCACCTCTATCTCAATCTACTAAATCACACATCTCCTTTTGGCTAAAAAGTAGTTTTCTCACCAATCCCCTTTCACAAGTTATAGGAGAATAGGTTTTCTCAATCGGCTGGAGATGCTCTAAGAGCCAAGCCATACAACAATAGTCTCTTATTTTCCTAAATATATTATTTTATCATCATCTAATACTACCTTTACTCACACTATAAATTCTGTTTCCTATTCACTCTCACATTCATCTCTCACCTAGGCCCACCACTACACAGAAGCTCGTGTTCAGCTTGTTGCTCGCATGAGCTCCTCCACATCAACAAAAATACTGACTACTTTGGCTATAAAGCTCACTATTGTACCTGGTCTGATGTAATCATTTCTCTCTTGGACTCTTGTTCCAATAAATAATTGCATGCTTCTTAGTACATTTTGTAACTTTTTTAAATAACTTATGTGCAATCAACATATTAATAATACGTTGCCATATTATATAGGACTACATTATTGATTATTCTTTTATCTCTTTTGGTGTGTTTAGTTCGTGAAAAAGCTGATTTTTTTGGATTGGGTTGCGTGTACAAAGAGAAGAAATAAACATGCACGGTTCTATAGGTGAAAACTTTTTAGATTTCGGGTGAAACTAAACACCCCCCAAGATAAAGCACAATCTAGTCTCCAAAATATTGGTTCAGCTATTAGTAAGAGCACTTATGAATTAAAAAAAAAAGAAAACAATAATTTGAGGATCTATGAAAATTGTAAAAAGATTTCACTTAGAAAATTGTGTGAGGTCATTTTTTCTCTATACGTAGCGGCTCAATGTAAAAGGTTTTCACCTTTTCGCCTCTTTTCCGCCCATCTAAACACCCCCATTGTACTCTCGTTGAGGTCTTGAGGAAGACCAAGAGGTCTGTGGAATAAGCTTGTTGAGGTCTTGAGGAAGACCAAGAGGCCTGTGGAAAAAGATTGTGCAAGGTGCCAGGGTTATCTTTTCATCTTTTGTCACATCCATCCATCCATCCGGAGAGAGAGATGGGGAGGGCAGAGAAAGAGGTGGACAGGGTGGTCAGTACTCAAGTGTTTGATGGGCAGCAGCAGCACCAGTGCACCACCCAGATCATGGCCGTGTTTAGATGCTTTCCGAAAAAATTTTCGAAGACATTAAATGCAAAGAATCTTATATGCATGAAGTACTGAATGAAGTTTATTTGTAAAACCTTTTTACAGATGGGTGCAACTTTGCGCGACGAATCTAATGAGCATAATTAATCTATGATTTGGTACAGTAACTCTACAGTAACCATCCTCTAATCGTGTGGTCAAAGACCTCATTAGATTCGTCTCGAGAATTTACCTAGGGTTGTGGAGATAGTTTTGTAAACTGCATTTAATTAATACCCCTAATTATTAGTCAAAGGTGCATTTATTACCCTCAAAAACTTTTTACAACCTATCTAAACACGGCACATGGTGCAGAAAACTGAGCTACAGTAGTTTGGAAACCCGAGGACACAGGCAGTACGTAAGACGCACTGCATGACCCAACGGGCAAGCAGCTGCCGCCGCCGTCCAGCCGTCAGCTAGTCCATGTGGCTGGGGGGAGAGAGAGATAGCTGCAGCCTGAAGAATAGTGGCGTGCAAGGCAGGGGTAGCATGTCCTTCGATTGAAGAAGAGACCGGCAGCAACTTTTTGCAGACACTCTCCCTCCAATCCCTCTTGTCTCTACGGCATCGCCGTTTGTTTTGTCCTGTGCTCTCCATACTCTTGAGCACTTGGCGTTTTGATGTATATATACTGTAAAGACTTTGGTTGGATGCCAACCTAAACCACGGGTTGCCACACACTTCTTTGTATCATGTAATTTAATTAGCCGTAGTTCGGTTTTAGGCATGGCATGCAATTTAGTTAGCAGAGAGAGAGAGAGTTGACATCAAAATTGAACACCATATATATATATATCCATCTATATGTGAAGTGTCTTTCTTTCAGAAATTTTTGAAGTGTGGGAGGAGATATTTTATTATATATACTAGTGTATACTACTAGCTGTGAAACATCATCCTCTTGCTTCCAGTGAGTGCAGTGTGGCAT
Source organism: Urochloa ruziziensis (assembly GCA_015476505.1). Taxonomy (NCBI): domain Eukaryota; kingdom Viridiplantae; phylum Streptophyta; class Magnoliopsida; order Poales; family Poaceae; genus Urochloa; species Urochloa ruziziensis. Next base: position 5,911,972 of record CM027120.1, on the reverse strand, counting down.
GCTGCAAGAATTAGACTACACTTGTAACGAAAACTGGTGTTCGAACACGTAGGCGATGATGCCTGCTTAGCGCAGATAAAGTGCTGTGCTAAAGCGAAGCTGACTCTGCCGTTCCACACGCGCAGACTACAATATTTTACTGTCACCATCTGCTTAGAATGATAGCGTACGGTCAGTAGTCTCTTGTAGTGTTACTCCATCTGATGATAATATGACAATAGTGTATGTAGCTTGGCGCAAGCGCAACGTGCCTGTCAAGATGATAAACTATATACTAGCAGCTCCATGGTGCCTCGATCTGCCTGTTGATGCATGGATAGATTGGGTGTGACCTTGCATTGCATGTTGTGGCCCAACAGGCCAAGGGGTGGAATTGAGAGACTCCTATGTGCTAGGCTAGGCTAGGCTAGCTCTCTCTCTCACAGATGGAGATCGAGAGAGAGAGAGAGAGCTAGGGAGGGATTTCACCAGCTGGCCGCCGGTGCGGCGGTGCACAAGGCTGAGGTCAGTTGCACTAGTCGACGACGACGAGGTTTTGCTCGCCCTGCCCCGTCTGCCTGCCGTTTTCGTGCTCACTGCTCACGCATCGCAAGCGGTGGCGCACCTTTTGTAGCCGGAGCAGAGAACACTGTAGCGGGCGCCTGCTAGCTGTGCGTAGGCAGACGTACAGGCATGGTTGCCTTGCCAGGCTTATAGTTTATTCTTTACCAGGAGCGTCGTTCTTTCTTGTCTACAGTACCTAACTAACGTTATTTGGTTTGATCACAAACGGTACCGAGTTTAAGCCAATATTTTAGGGGTTAATGCTGAGGATCGTGGCATACGATACCCAACATTTCTGCAAGCTATGTAGTGCGATGCAATCAAATGTTGGTAATTTGGTATACGAGATCAATAATTGAACAACGATGCAGAAACAAGTTAACTTATACTATGTAATTATTACTATACGGAGGTGACGAATAACGCAAAAGAGGGTGATTTCTAGGTTTTTCAAACATTTTTTTAGGGCAGGTTTTTTAAACATTGTTAAGCCCCTTTACATAACTCGCAGCTCTAAAAAAATGCTCACTGGAGGTAGAGAAGAAAAGGAAATTCAGATGTGAGGGAGTGGTAAAGCATTCAAGTATGATATAGCATCTCCGTAATCGAAAGTTTATAAAATAAATACTCCGTATGAAGCAATAGTTTTGTGTGAGACATGGGCCCTGTTTAGATGTTTCGCGAATTTTTTTCGAGTATGTTCCCTCATATGCATGGCATATTAAATGTAGTCGAAAAAATAACCCATTATATGATGGAGTGTACTTCGCGAGACGAATCTAATGAGCCTAGTTAGGTCGTGATTAGGCAATAAATTGCTACAGTAAACATGTGCTAATGACGGATTAATTAGACTCGTTAGGTTCGTCTTGCGATTTACTGACAGAATATGTAATTAGTTTTGTAATTAGTCTATATTTAATACTTCAAATGTGTGCCCGACATACTCGAAAAAAATTTCGCGTTTCATCTGAACAGGGCCCTACACAACGTTTCCGATGAAATCAGTATAGCAAAGCCAAAACAAATCCTGTTGGTGGCAACGCTTGAGAAGAAAGCCTCGAAAAAGAGAACCAAGCCTCGACCGCATAGAGCATTAATGACCAGGAATCTCTCTCTCTGCCTCTTTCTTTCCCACACCCCAGCAAGGCAGCAAATAAATTTATGCATTTAGGTCATTCAAGGGTGGTTTTCATTTTTTAGAAATTTAAAAGTTTTAGTTTATTAAAAAATTAATATCTAACTCAATTCGAATAAGAAAAATATGAAATTGTTACCAAATTTTTTCTAACAATATAAGGCCATTTGTTGGTATTCTATTTGGAGTTATATACATCTCATTTGTTACTATTTCTAGTGTTTTATTGCTTATAAAATACAAGAAAAAATGATTAAATAAGATTGAAATAATGCCAAATAGAGAACCAACGGCACTTTACATTTTTTCAGGAATATTTTGGTATTAATTTGATATTTTTTCTGATTTTAAATGAATTAGCGATGATTTTTTATTAAACCAAAATTTTTAAATTTTCTAAAAATAAAAAATCACCCTTGAAAAGACCTAAGGGCTATATTTGTTTGGTTTTAACAGTTGGATGGCCTTCGCTATCAAGTTCTATAGTGGTTCTTGGTTAAAAATTAGACTTTTATGATAACTGGAGGGTGAAAATAAGACGTTTTCCCTTTTGTAATTAGTTAGCCGCCCATTGTATTTGATTTTTTTGCAGTGTATCATCCGCGTATCTTGTGGATATGATTGTACTGATTCGGTGCTTCCAAATGTGCCAGTAGCTGAGAGAAGGAAACTATCATTTCCACCATCATGTTTTGTTAGGGTAGATAGTGACTAGATAGGTTTCTGCAGGTACAAGCATAGAAGTTTTGTACCAGTGGTGCGGTACAACTCAGAAACACACCGCATTGTTTTAAAGCTGGACGCAATGCGTTTATTTTTTGCATCCAAAGCTCTGATAAATAGTGAAAGGTTGAGCCTAGTTCATGCAACAGCTATTACTAAACCTTTCAATTTGATGTTCGTGCAGTAAATCCCTGCACATTCAGTCTCTATAGTTGTACGCACAAGAAACGTTCGATGTCTCCGAAAATTATATTCTGGTTGTACTACAGCTGGAAAGGAAATGCGAGCTGTCCTTGTACCGAGGGAATCCAAAAGAGCTGCTTCAGACACACCACACCATCAACTCAAGTCCGTTGTACACACAAGCAAAGTTTTACACAGGAACAATTAATTAAAGTGAAATGCCCATTACCAACGGTGAAACTGGAGGAGTGCAGAAAGACAGAGAGCTAAGGTTGTGGCAACGTGCAATGCAGCTAAACTGGACCATGTTTTCTTTAAGGACCATCATGGAGCGCATCGACACGAGAGCCTCGCGCAGCAGGAAGCACGCCACGAGCATGGCCCAGATGAAGAGGTCCAGCCAGACCAGCGCGGCGAGCTCGACCAAGAAGAGGCCGGGGTGGTCACCGCCGCCGCCGTAGCGGCGGCCGGGGAAGAAGAGCAGCCACGCGACGCGAGTGCCCAGGCACAGCGTCATCAGGGTCGCCGTGAAGAGGGCGTGCACGGCGGTCAGCTTCTGCCCCCTCCCACTCCAAAGCCAACGCCACCCTTCGACCCAATCCAACCCTTGTCGCCGCCGCAGCAGCTGCTCCGGCGATCGAGATGGCCAAGAACGACGATGTCCGCCGCCAAGATCGCCGACAAGAACGACGATAACTCCGACGACTACACCTGCGGCCTGCACAACACGTCCTTCACCGGAATGATCCTCGTGACGCTGCTCTTCATCCCGCTCGCCGCCGTCCTGCTCTGCCGCCTCCCAGCCGCGACGCCAGAACCCGCCGCTCCCGCCTCCTCGCCGGCGGCCGGCGGGGCACGGCCCGACGCTGCGGCAAGTCGGTGCCCAGGTCGTGTGGACGGTGTCGCTGCTCATCTGCTCCTACCTCTCCTTCTGGATCTACACCTTCTCGCGCACCATGGGCGCCGCCGCCGTCTTCCTCCGCGTCTCCTACGGCGCCGCGCTCGCCTACGCCGCCGCGGGACTCGCCGGCCCCGCCACGGGTGTCGCCGCCGCGCACCTCGCCACGGCATGGTCCGCGGGGCTGCTCGGCTACGCGCTCGCCGAGCACCGCATGCGCGACGGCGGAGGCGAGCGCGCCGCCGCCGAGGCCGCCGCGCGCACCCCGGCCGTCCGAAGGGAGGGGCAGGAGCTGAGCCTCATCCACGGCGTGTTCATGTCGACCCAGATGACGCTGTTCCTCGCCGCGATCGTGGTGTGGTTGGTCGGGCTCTCAGCTCGTGGTCTGGTGGATCATCTTCTTCTGGGCCACCGTCGTGAACCTGTGCTTCCTGCACAGAGCTCTCGTCTCCGGCGATTTCTTGACGCGCGTCGTCTGCTGCCACATCGGGTCCGTGGTTCTCGGCTTTTTGTGTGCTTTAGAGCAGGACTTATGGTTCCGCTCGCTGCCTGCGTCTCGCGAGGTGACCTGGCTTGCGACGGTGCCACGGTGGCGGGGCCTGCAGCCATTCAATGCACATCAGTCCTGCTTGTCCAATCGCAGCTACGGAAGCCCGTTTCGATTGGTCTTCGCCGGCTGTGTGCGAGCGAGCCGCGAGACGTCCGTTTTCTTCTCTCTTCGTTTCTCTTTCTTCCACGTCACAATATGCCGGCTTCTCGCCTACTACTATACTTGCTCTTAGTGAGCACCTGGCTCTGGGTGTACTACTTCGGATTGGAGATCATGGCCATGGCGGCGTTCTTTGGGTACACACTTGCCGTCAACGACCGCTGCAAGGAGATCTTGTCAAGGTAAACATGGAAGATTAACCAGCTACTGACAGATTAGTACTCATTTCTCAAAACGTGCACAAAGAAGTTGGGCTTCAAACTTGAACTGACTGACTCTAAACATTCTGTCAAGTCATCAAGTGCTGCTGCATTTTTATTTTAGCTACTAATCCTGGATTGTGTATTAATTGACAAAGTTTTTTTTTCTACCTTTGCTTTTGCCTGTGGACAGGGACCAACCATTGGAGAAAGATCTGGAGCTAGGTGGCGTTGTTCAGGAATCGATCAGCTTCAGCCTCAACATGAGAAAATGCTTGACCTCGTAGCTACTACCGTGTGGCACTTTCCTTTTCAAGAACACCATGGATCGCTCAACAAACTGAACATATATCTGCAGTGCTAGATATCGCCCTTGTATGCCTTTCAAGTTTCAATCGCCCTTGTATGCTTAGCTGATAGCCTGATACTCTCTCTACTACACTGACATATTCTTTAGAAGATGTTGCTTTCACATCTCAGTCTATCATCAGATTGCTTATTGTTTAGATTTTTTTTTTCTGAGACTGCAGTTTTGTGTCTTCCCCATGTGAACATGTCCACGAGGGACAGTTTTGATTGTGATTCTGGCAAATTAAATCTCCGGTGTATGTGATGTGACTAGATTTTATGTTTCCTCGCTGAGATCACCGGACGCCCCGCAGCACAAGTAGGCGCGTATCATGGAACGCATCCACACGAGCATGGCGCACAGCTCGACCAAGAAGAGAGGCTGGGTTGCTCATTCGCCGTAGCGGCCGGGGAAGAAGACCAGCTCGGTGTCATGCGGCTTGGTCACCAAAACCTGAACCAATCGGACACACTACCGGAAATCCGGCCTTTGCCGTGTGTCAACCTCTTTGCCGAGTGTTTTTTTTAAACACACGGCAAAGAAAAACACACGGCAAAGAGAAAAAAAAACACACGGCAAAGAAAAACACACGGCAAACGGCAAAGAGAAAAAAAATACTCGGCAAAGAAAAACACACGGCAAAGAACTCTCTTTGCCGTGTGTCAACAGTTGGCACACGGCAAATAACTCTCTTTGCCGTGTGTCAAGCTTTAACACACGGCAAAAACTCTTTGCCGTGTGTTTTTTTAAAAACACTCGGCAAAGAAAATTTATAAAACACATTTTGAACCCCTAAACGAAATCAAATTAAAAATGTTTAACTACAAAGTTGTATAACTTCTAAAGATCTACAACTTTTACTTTGATCATTTGTTTATATAACAAAGTGATACTAAAAGTGTTTACAAATCATACACCTCTCATAAGTAGTTCCTAAACTAGAAGAGAGATGTATAAGATTTGTGAACAATCTTACTATCGGTATGTTGTATGAACTTTTGACCAAGATGAAAGTTGTTTAGATCGAAAAGTTATGAAACTTTGTAGTTCACAACTTTTTTATTTGAAATCATCCTGTCAACGAAAAACTAAGTTTGTATTTCTCAAATTTGAAATTCAAATTTTGTAAACAGCTTCGGATGAACTTTTGACCAAAATGAAAGTTGTCTAGATCGACAAGTTATGAAACTTTGTAGTTGACCACCTTTTTGTTTGAAGTCATCTTGTCACCCGGATCTAAGTTTAAATTTTTCAAATTTCAAAATTCAAA